>JAVTVY010037025.1:0-16620 GCA_036873755.1 Hanleya hanleyi
ATATTTAACGAGAATTATATGCAATGTCAAGTGTATTATATCTGATTCTTGTGTACAGCATGCTACTGAATAAAAAATACTAAAAAACGATACAAACGGGTGATGCTTTACCGAAATGCATAGCCACCAGCCGATATTCTCTGATGACCTAGTTTTTTTTATTGAATGGTGCTACTCCTATAGACAGATGCAGGCAGCCCGAATAAGTAACAGCGTGTCCACCCACCATATGGATGGACGTTGTCAAAGCTTTGAATATCGAGTGTGTGATTTCGATAGATAGTGTGGAATATGGAATAGGTCTTTGGATTATGAACGCGGATATTCTCTAATGGACGACGGCTGAATTATGGATTACGGACTAGACTCTTGTAATTATTCTATTAGACAATCGGATTGTCTGACACACTGGCACTAGTAATATAAACGTTTTGATTAGAAAAACTGTCACACGGTTCCCACTTAAGGATACGTAACCCCCCTGAGGCGATTTTGTACACTCCTTGATAATTTGTCTTCTGTAGCAATAAATATCCAACATAATATAATAATGTATATATTTTATGTGTTCTGAGGAGTTCACATATGTAATTTACTTAACCGTTGCTACTACCGAGTAGAAAATATTCAATATTTGAAACAATGAAATGAAAACAATAGCCTCCATTTTTCAATTGAATTTTCGCGTTTAACATATTTCAAATTTGATGATATACTCTGCTCAAAGATAACTAGAACTAGTTTTTTAACTTTCTACCTAAATAAACATGTAAATAACATCCATGCCAAATTTCACAAGCGTAGTATGAATAATAGTTGAAAACTTAAATTTTGGAAATTCTATTAAATTCAAAAGGAAATTCTAGAAATCGGTCAAAAAACGTCGGACTATACATTTGAAGGAATAATTCTAATATTTCTCATGAATTCTGTTACAAAATACATTTTGCAACCTGCCATATAGAACCTAGTCACCAACATAGTTATTCCAGATATCTTTTGTACATAAAGTATTCATTATAATGGTTTAAATCCAATTTCAACTTAAAAAAACTTGCTAAAACTTGTTTGACTGAAAATTTTTCACACCTGTGCTGATCGCCGCACGGTGGGTGTCTGAGCAAAGCCCAGGCCGCTCTTCTCTTTATCAATATGGCATACAATTATTTCCTGCACTCAATTAGAGCACAATACACACTCGTGGGGTCATTAACGCCTCACAATATAACGCCTCACAATACACAGTTACACGAAAGGTTAATCTGTTACCAGCGGGGTACGTAATCTTTTCAATTTATGCTCTACATATTTTAGGAACAAATTTTTCAAACCTGAAATTGAGTCACTTATTATTGGAATTTTGATTTCATTTTTTCACCAAACACTGACCCCAATACTGAATATTCAAATAATGAAATAACAAAAAAATGACAAATTTTGACCCTCAGGGTGGTAACGTATCCTTAAATTGTGTACAAGCAGTATGCAGTACAAATGAGTAGATATGATGATTCTAAAAGTATCACAGCCGATATTCTTTGGACAGACGTGCCTTCGATAAAATCCTATGTGTGTATATGATGCCAGATTCTCGATCCAACCAATAAAGGCTTCAATGATGGAAGAAGAGTTTGCGATGTTACTCATCGGCAGTATGACATCTCGCTCTGTGGTTGGGCGACCTATCCGAGTAAAGATCTTGTCAGAAAATGAAGAAAATCACGTATTCATGGAGAACAAAGACAACAGAGCCTGCGTAAGTCAGATCTAAATAGACATTAATAGACTGTCATGCGGAGTAGCGGCGAAAAGATTTTATCTCCAGACACAGTCTCATCACGTATGATCGTTATTGATTTATTGTGGGGGAAATCTGTGTGAATATAAGCATGCTACATTATTCCCATCACAACATCTTCGATGACATTCTCGGGAATTGATATTGGGTCAGTCCAATGACTATTCTAGGATAGGATCCTTGCAATAGTGAGTAGAAAATTTATACAAAATGTAGACTAACAAATGAGAGACCAAAGGGTTCAGGACAACAACGAAGAGAAATTTTCCCTCGATTTCGCCATCGTTTTCAATACAGTAACCAGTAAATGCGTCCAGGTAATCTAAACAAATGTATTTCAGATTCAAATGAACCATACGCTGTTCAATACTATCGTTTTACATTACCCTCAAACAAAAGTACCATGGTTTTATCATGGTTACCATGGTATTACCATAGCTTTACCATGGTATATTAGTCAGAATTATGGTACTTTTCATTAGGGTATATTTCGGCGTTAGTTAAATTAACTTCGATGAATATATGCTGAGTATTTAGCCTATATAAGAAGAAAGTACCAATGGTCTTATCCACCGGACGATCTGCTGTAGAGAGACAGACAAAATGTAGAAGATCCAAGGTACCTAAGCACCAAAACCTAAAATCCAGTTCAGTTATATCAGATTATCTTTGAAACGATTCGCTGAAACACTGTGCGGTTTACAGGTAATTAAAAGGCGATGTCCAACCTAACCTGGTATAAGTGTAGTCCACGCATTAAACCTTACTGAGACCGATTCTATATCCGACTTCAGGTTGCCTCTGAATATTCTTGATATAAGAATATATTATTTGAAACAATATTGTATTTATTCGTTGACAGACAATGACATACAGCCAACTGACAATCCAATGTCAATCGCAGAGGAGACAGTTCCTAATTCTCAAGACAAACAGGTTTGCCTAAGTTACTAGTAGTGATGCCAGAATTCAAGCATTAAAAGTTATCATTACAAACATGCACAAATTGGTCCACGGGGGTTTAATTTATTAGTTTAAACAGTATTTTATTTCCATAGTGTAACATGATGGAAATGGGGATTGGGTTTAATTTATTAACACTATAGTACAACTGAAGTCAGCTGAGAATAACAAAGACCTGTTGCGAGACATCTTTACCATCTCGAAACCGATTTATGATTTAACCTCAGGAAACCTGTTCCGGAACACTCTCCGAAATATGAACCATTCACTGATCTCTACATACAAGTCCTATATAAAAGTATGCGCTGGCCAAGATGCCACGTCCCCTAAAATCTGACCATAGCCTAACATGCATACATGTGCTATACACAGAAACCGATCATCTGTCATTTCTATAATTGATTATTACCAATCTATAATTACCATCACATATATTTATCTATGAAAAAATATAGGGTATATATCTTCAAAACCCATCTCGTATTTCAGAACTGGTACCACTATTATTAACGATTAGTGACGTAAACTCCGCTAACGCCCCTGGTAATGCATATCTGCAGGCAGAGTGAACCAAATTCAATCGTGGTCAAATCGAAACATTCCGCATTTCAACCTGAATCCATTTCCCTTCACTAAGGGAAAATCAACGCTCCCGATCGTTTTCTTTGCTGGCTGACTGTAATTTATTTGTTTGTCTTGTTCGATTGTGACTTGTATGGAAGCAGACGTCCCTTTCCTCACCCGACTTGAGAAATAGAATCTCATAATGAACATCTGCACTTGACACATGTATATTTCACACAACTGTGCACAGTTAACAGGTTGTTATAGACACAAGTGTTATAGAATGACACATATTGACCAAACAGCCAATAAGTACAATTCTGACAGATTATTTCTAACAGGTTGAACGTATTTTCTGAAACATAACTGCGATCAATATCCGTGATCAGAATTCATGTCACGTAGTCTGTGTAAAGCTCCCGGAAGCAAATATCAACCGGCAGATATTGTTTCTCTGTTATCAATGCGCTACATGCAGGTTTTCATTACAAAACAGTTTATTTTTACAAAGGATAACCTCGTAGTAAAATTACCACACTCCGACCTTTCTTATTGCTAGCTTGGTTCACAACGCGGTAAATTGTGACCGTGTTGACGGTAATGGCCAGAAGCAAATTATGCAAATAGACCGTAGACTTGATCGTTTCTCTGAACATAGTATATTCTGGATTTGCAGAAGGATGTGGCTTTCAGATGTGCTCCTTAATGTGGTACATTGTATTATGCCCAGCAGAATAATCAGATTCAGCGTTACAATCAGTAGGACAGTTGTCCTGGTAGTAAAGTGGTTGTAGATGCAGTCTGCTCATTGAAAACACAGTCGGTTATGGTGTGATATTTGCGAGATTGGTAGACGCCCCAAACCCCAAGTTTTGAAGAACAAATTATAAAAATAAGAAATGAATGAATATGGAATTCTAAATGTATTTTTACCAACGTGCTGTAGCCAATGTAACCGGTGTATTGTAGCCAATGTATTGTAAGCAATGTATTGTAACCAATGTATTGTCAATCCTAAGATCATTGGACAGTAGGATATTTGGAGCCGTTTGAAGATAAATTTGACAAATAATAGATAGACAAATAACTAAAGATGATTGATTCAATATTCAAGTCGACGCTCATCAGTTTATCTAGTCTGTTCAGAATTACTATTCTATAAATTATTCCAGGAAAATCGTTGATAATTTTTCCGTCAGGTAAGTTTATCAACGCGCCTTGGCGATTCAAACAAGTGGTACCCCCCAAAATAACAAGTAATATACAACTTAAAAATTTCCAGTTCAGAGTGATTCACAGATATCTGACCACAAATGTACTACTTGGGTATAAATCTGGTATAAAAAACCCCAATAAATTATGTATACTTTCTGTGAACTAAAAGAAGAAACCACACCTCACCTTTTCTACAGAATCTTGGTGTGTGAAGAATATCTGGCGAGAACTCTGGCATTGGTTTCATCTTGGTACTGGAAAGGTGGTCAATATGTGTCCTGACAAAATGTTATTTGGTCTACCAATAAACTGTTTACTAGAAAACCACATTATCATTTTAGCAAGGAAATACACTTATAAAACCAGATGCCTGAATACAAAACCGGATTTTCTCGGACTAAACATTTTTATACGAAGTCATTATCTATTAGACAAATTTAGCGGTTTGTGACATGAAAACGGAACTATTTAACACAAAATGGTCTCCAACAGAAAGGTCTCTGTTGAAAAATGTTGACCCCCATTTAGATTGGCAAGCCCAGGATATAGATTACTTAAAGGATTGTCCATCACACTATTCGACTGTACCAAAAACATATTTATTGATAATTATATGCAATGTCACGTATATTATATCTGCTTCCAATGTACAGCATGCTACGGAATAAAAAAAATACTACTAACTAATAAAAAAACGATACAAACAAGTGATAAAAAACGATACAAACAAGTGATGATTTACCGAAATCCATATCCACCAGCCGATATTCGCTGATGGAATAATTTCTTTCATTGAATGGTGGTACTCCGATGGACAGATGTAGGCTGGCTATAGGAGTAAGGAAGAGCGTGTCCAACCATCATATGGATGGACGTTGTCAAAGCTCTAAAGATCTAGAGGGCGATTCCGAGAGACAGTACAGTTCTGTTAGACAATCGGATTGTCTGACACTGGCACTAGGAATATAATCCTTTTTGATTAGAAAAAAACTGTCAGACAGTTCCCACTTATCACGTAACCCCCGCTGAGGCAGTTTTGTACACCCCTTGATAATTTGTCGTCCGTAGGAATAAATATTCAACGTAACATAATAATGTATATATTTTATGAAGCGGTATGTCCTGAGGAGTTCACATATGTAATTTACATAACCGTTGCTACTACCGAGTAGAAAATATTCGATATTTGAAGCAATGAAATAAAAACTATAATCTCCATTTTTCAATTTAATTTTCGCGAAAACTGTTTAACGTATTTCACATTTGATAGTATACCCTGATCAAAGATAACTAGAAGTAGTAAACGGCATATCAGTTTTTTAATTTTTGCCTAGTTCTATTTTCATAGACTTTTAGCTAAAATGAGTTAACAAAACTCGATTATCTTACAACATTGAAAGTTGAAAAATTAAAAACTAAGCTGAACGTCTAAAAACTGAGACCATGTTGACTAGATCACAACTAGATCAATAACAAGCATTCACAAACGTAGCATGAATACCTTTCGAGGAATACGAGTTGAAGACTCGAAGTTTGGCAGTTCTATTAAATTCAAAATGATATTCTAGAAATCGGTCAAAAACCGCCCTCTTATACATTTGAAGGAATAATTCTAATATTTCTCATGAATTCTGTTACAAAATACATTTTGCAAACTGCCATATAGAACCTAGTCACCAACATACTTATTCCAAATATCTGTTGTACTTAAAGGTTATACCAACTGACTCTATACTACTTTGCATTAAAACATACCCAGTAATGTTCCAAACAACAAATTAGTATTTTTTTCTTGAATAATGTCGTCGAAGTGGGTTTTAGGACACGAATAGCACACATGTGGGAGAAAACGTATATTGGAGCATTGACCTCTGGTGCTAGACTGGACGAGTCTCTATTTCATATGTACTATTTAATAATAATAAAATGATCTTTAATAAATATATACCTTTAATAAATAAATAAATAGAATGAAAAAAAAAATAAAAAAAAAAAAATTAAAAAATTATTTTTAAAATAGAGACTGGACGATTTGATGGGTTTCGTCGTGTAAAGATTCCATCTGGAGGCGTGGTTAGTCTGGACGATTGACATGTTTTCACCTTCGGTCGCAACATTTGTATCAATTTCATTCTAATGTCATACTGTGACGTCTCGGCAGTAACGTCATTTCCATTGTTGAGGTCATGGTAGTAACGTCATTCTCATTGTTGACGTCACATGAACGCATTGCTTCCAGTGTGCGTATATGAACGAACCAATCAAATCCTTTGAGTTGGGGGCGGGGTCAGAATACGGAGTTTTCATTGGTATTTTTTCTTGCAAAGTTAGCTCCCTTGTGACGTTCCGTCCAGTCCCTGTTTCAAGCATTTCTTAATAGGCAGAGTTACTTCCTCTTGTTTCCCATTTAAAATACATTATGAAACAGGGGCTGGATCCAGTCTACTCTGGTGCATGATGTCACAACCTGATTACGATTGCGCCGTAAACGTCATAGTCTATGACGTCGGGCGTTGTTACGAAAGATTCACCCAACTGTGGGAGTTCTAGCGTGATATCGCTGACAGTTTGACGTCACAACAGGCATTTGAGTGAGATCGTAATCAGGTTGTGACGTCACAGGTGAAGCGGTCACAGCTTTCGCCGTTTTGAAAGGAGCGTGAAATTGTCGCACTTTACTGCTGCTATTTCCAACCTTGGGCAGTTTGAAAACATACAAAAATGTAAAACAAGTCTATATAATCACCTCTACAACAATTTAGCACAAAAAAGCAGCAGATTTTGAGACCATTTTGTATAACCTTTAAAGTATTCATTATAGTGGTTTAAATCCAACTGAAGCTTAGAAAACTTGCTAAAACTTGTTTGGCTAGAAAATTTTCCCAACTGTGCTGATCGCCGCTCGATGGGTGTATGAGCAAAGCTCAGGCCGCTCTTCTATTTATTAATACGGCAGAAAATTATTCAGTCAATTAGAGCACAATACACACTCGTGCAGTCATTGACGCCTCACAATTGAATACAAAGTCGCACGAAAGGCTAATCTGTTACCAGCGGGGTAGCGGACCCCACAACTTAATCTGTTTAATTTATGCTTCACATATTTTCGGAACTAAGTTTTCAAACCTAAAATTGAGTCACTTATTATTGTAATTTTGATTTCATTTTTTCACCAGACACTGAACCCAATACTGAATATTCAAACAATGAAATAACAAAAAATGACAAATTTTGACCCTCAGGGTGGTAACGTATCCTTAATTTGTTTCATGGCTCAAACTTTGTCGGGTGAGCAATGCTGAATTTTCTGTTGTGAGGAACTGGGGTGTCGGTCAGTAGGAAAACGTCACAAAAGTGGATGGTTTTCGATCAGGACTATTCATTACATGCAGTACAAATGAGTAGATATGCAGATTCTAAAACTATCACAGCCGATATTCTTTGGACAGACGTGCCATCGATAAAATCCTATGTGTGTATATGATGCCAGATTCTCGACTCAACTAATAAAGGCTTCAATGACGGAAGAAGAGTTTGCCATGTTACTCATCGGCAGTATGACATCTCGCTCTGTAGTTGGGCGACCTATCCGAGTAAAGATCTTGTCAGAAAATGGATAAAATCACGTATTCATGGAGAACAAAGAAAACAGAGCCTACGTAAGTCAGATCTGAGCAGACATTAATAAACTGTCATGGCGGAGTAGCGGCGAAAAGATTTTATCTCCAGACACAGTCTCATCACGTAGAATCGCTATTGATTTATTGTGGGGGAAATCTGTCTGATTATGAGCATGCTACATTATTCCCATCACAACATCTTCGATGACATTTTCGGGAACTGATATTGGGTCAGTCCAATGACTATTCTAGGATAGGATCCTTGCAATAGTGAGGAGAAAATTAATACAAAATGTAGACTGACAAATGACAAACCAAAGGGTTCAGGACAACAACGAAGAGAAATTTTCCCTCGATTTTCGCCATCGTTTTCAATACAGTAACCAGTAAACGCGTCAAGGTAATCTAACCAAATGTATTTCAGATTCAAATGAACCACATGCTCTTCAATACTATCGTTTTACATTACCCTAATACAAAAGTACCATGGTAGTAACCAAAACTCCATGGCTTTATCATGGTTACCATGGTGTTTTAGTCAGAATTATGGTGACTTTTATTAGCTTTATCTCAGCGTTAGTTAAATTACCTTCGATGAATATATGCTGAGTATTTAGCCTTTTAAGGAGCAAGTACCAACGGTCTTATCCACCGGACGATCTGCTGTAGGGAGACAGACGAAATGCAAAAGACCCAAGGTATCTAATTAAGCAACGAAACCTAAGATCCAGTTCAATTCTATCAGATTATCTTTGAAAGGATTCGCTGAAACACTGTGAGAATTTTTACAGGTAATTACGAGACTACGGGGCTTGTGGCGAAGTTTAACCTAACCTGGTCTAAGTCTAGTCCACGCATTAAACCTTAATGAGAACGATTCCAGATTCGACTTCAGGTTGCCTCTGAAGATTTTCATTATAATACACGAGACGGTGTTATTTATTCATTGACAGACAATGACATACAGCCAACTGGCAATCCAATGTCAATCGCAGAGGAGACAGTTCTTAATTCTCAAGACAAAAAGGTTTGCCTATGCAAAAATACAGTCAAATAAACTACTTGACCTAATGATTTACTAGCAGTGATGCCAGAATTCAAGCATTAACAGTTATCCATACAAACATGTTTAAATTGCTCCACGTGGGTTTAATTTATTCACACAATAGTGCAACTAAAGTCAGCTGAGAATAACAAAGATGTGTTGCGAGACATCTTCACCAACTCGAAACGGATTTATGATTTAACCTCAGGAAAACTGTTCCGAAACATTCTCTGACCTCAGCACATGTAATTCAATATGAACCATTCACTGATCTCGATCTACACATATGTCCTATATAGAACTATGCGCTGGCCAAGATGCCACGCCCCATAAAATCTGACCATAGCCCAACATGCATACATGTACTATACACTGAAATCGATCATCTGTCAATTCTATAATCGATTATTACCAATCTATAATGATTATCAAATATATCAATCTATTAAAACAATAAGGGGGTTAAATATTCAAAACCCATCTCGTATTTCACAACTGGTACCACAAGTATCGGCGATTGGTCACGTAAACTCTGCTAAGGCCATTGGAAATGCATATCTGCAGGCAGAGTGAACCAAATTCAATCGTGGTCAAATCGAAACATTCCGCATTTCAACCTGAATCTATGGGAAAATCAACGCTCCCGGTCGTTTTCTTTGCTCACTGGGTTCGTGATCAAGTACAATATTGCCATGTTGACAGTCCATGTCTGCGAACAAAATGATTGAAATTAGCCCATGGACGTGATCGTCTCACTATCCTCAAGATTTGCGGAAGGATATGGCTTTCCTATGTGTCCATGAATGAGACTTTATGCCCAGCAGAATAATCATAATTTTGATCGATAAATTTGGTATTATAATAGTCGGTCCACCAGCTAGAGTTGTGGGTTCTGGTATTAGATGGGTAAGGCATAAAATATGAAATTTGCTCTGGCACGGTGAATACGGGGATAATAGATTGAAACTGTTTGTTAATTTTGTCAATTTGATCAATAAACGGTAGCTCTCATGTATGTATTATATTCACATGGATAAATTGCATTCGAGGTTTTCTAGAAGTATATCATGGCCGAGATTTACTGGATAGCCTTAGATATCTGAGGGGAGTTCGGCTTTTACAGTGAAGCCATGCTGGATGTCACAATAAGGGTTAAATGCATCTCGCTCCGTGCCTGTGCCCCCTCCCCCTCCCACTATCGCAGTAACGATCGTATCAGCAAAAAAACACTTATTCATAGAGGAATATGGATGAACCGATCTTCACTGCAGTCAGAACTGGGCGAGCAGTGATGGCTGTCTTGAATGCAGGGCGATTAAAATCCCAATAGTTCATCTGGCGATATATGGGGAATATATGCATGCATACTTCAATATTAGCACAATAACGATTATGATGACATCGGGGATGGATGTCTCTCTCAATGATAACGTATTTGGAACGCGGAGAAAATAAATACGACAAAACGTAAAGAGGTAAATAACGACCGAACTCGGAAAGAGTATTAGTTGTAGAGTCATGCCGATGCTTTGATATTAGCTACATCATTCAACATTATGTATGATGGGTGTATATTTCAGTAAATGTAGAATAATTTCAGTAACATCTCGTCATTATATCCTGCAGTGGATATCGCCCTTAGATAATCTAGTGGTGGTAGATAATCCAGTACTGGCTTGCTCCTATACATAAATATACAGCAAAGCTTAACCCACTATTGGGTGCAACGAAATGTAGGCATGAACGTTGAGTCCGTCAGTTGGTTGACCGTCAGTCACATCCGTCAATAGTCGTTGTACCTAAAATTCGAACGACCTTAGTAGTAGTGTAAGGTGATTTCGAGCAACATTGACCTACTTAATGACGTCACATTGTGGCGGAAGTGTGGCGGGGTTTCCCAGTGGGGGATTCCCCAGTGGGGGTTTCCCAATGACGATCACGTGATCAAGGCATGTTCTCGATGGTGGTAGATGTGGGTTGGGATGGGACAAAATGGCGGCGTGGGTTGGGATGGGACAAAATGGCGGCTGATGTGGGTTGGGATGGGACAAAATGGCGGCTGATGTGGGTTGGGATGGGACAAAATGGCGGCTGATGTGGGTTGGGATGGGCCAAAATGGCGGCTGATGTGGGATGGGATGGGACAAAATGGCGGCTGATGTGGGATGGGACCGGGTCCAGGACCGATGTTTGTCCCCCTGGGAAACCCACTTCTATACATTTGCGGTAGGGCTGTGGGGTCTCGTTTTTCACGTCTCGTCATGTAGAACATTATGGGAAGTGTTGCGGAGCGAATCGGTGAAATTTTTGAAAAAGTACGATATAGGCCCATACAGACATATATATATAAATATATATTCCCATACTGGGGGTATAGGTTCAATATGTGGATAGCCGTGTTGGAGCTAGGGGAGCCACTAATGGACCAATGGGGTCGAGTGAGGTATCAAAGTGAAGCTTAGGTGAAGGGGCATCTGACTGGACTAGCGGCTTGGGCGTTGTCACCATTCTGCGCATGGGCGGTGGCCCAAGGGTATGGAAATAACAGTGTTGGAGCTAGGGGAGTTACTACTGGTCCAGTGGGGTCGAGTGAGGTATCAACGTGAAGCTTAGGTGAAGGGGCATCTGACTGGACTAGCGGCTTGGGCGTTGTCACCATTCTGCGCATGCGCGGTGGCCCAAGGGTATGGACATAGCCGTGTTGGAGCTAGGGGAGTTACTCATGGTCCAATGGGGTCGAGTGAGGTATCCACGTGAAGCTTAGGTGAAGGGGCATCTGACTGGACTAGCGGCTTGGGCATTGTCACCATTCTGCGCATGCGCGGTGGCCCAAGGGTATGGAAATAGCCATTTTGGAGCTAGGGGAGTTACTCATGGTGCAATGGGGTCGAGTGAGGTATCCATGTGAAACTTAGGTGAAGGGGCATCTGACTGGGCTAGCGGCTCGGGCGTTGTCACCATTCTGCGCATGCGCATAGACGTTTTTGGGATGTAGGGGAGTCCCTAATGATCCAATGGGGTCGAGTGAGGTATCCAAGTGAAGCCTAGGTGAAAGGGCATCTGATGGGTTGGGTGTGCGGTAGGAATATCATTCTGCGCATGCGCAGATGCAATGCGGAGCTCTCGTCCAATCAGAAGCGAGTATTTCAAATCCGCCAGGAGCTCTCGTCCAATCAGAAGCGAGTATTTTGACCCGGTGCATTATGGGACATATCCAAGATGGCGGCACGTATGTTCAAGATGGCGGCACATCCGGTGTCGAAAACTGGCCATTTCTGTCGGGATGTGGTCACCTAGTGTCGAAAACTGGACCCTGTATGGATCCCGCTAGACGTGTTGGAGCTAGGGGAGCCACGAATGGGCCAATGGAGTCGTATGAGGTATCCAAGTGAAGCCTTCGTGAAGGGGCATCTGATGGGCTGGGTGTGGGGTTGAACTATCGGCATTCTGCGCATGCGCAGTCTGGCCGTAGTATAGAAATAGACGTGTTGGGGTGGTGGTGGGCCCCTAGTGGGTCGATGGGATCGAGTGAGGTATCCATGTGAAGCCTATGTGAGGGAGTGTCTGATGGCGTGGATGTGGGATTGACATAGGGTCATTCTGCGCATGCGCGGTAGCCCAAGCGTATGGACATAGACGTTTTTGGGGTCTAGGCCAGCCCCTCATGGGCCTATGGGGTCGAGTGAGGTATCCATGTGAAGCCCAGGTTGGGGAGCATCCAGCTGGACTAACATTCACGTGGTGGGGTGGGTCTGCGCAAGTGCGTGTGACGTCACTTCCGGTTGGGGTGAATTCACCCGGGTGTAAAAATGACGTCACTTCCGGTTTTTCAGAATGCTCAAACACGACCTCCAACTTTCCCGGCCCGCACCCTGGCCCGGCCCGGCGCGGCCGCAGCGCGCGTGCGCGTTCTCCGGAAGTGCGCGTCATCACCGGCAGTGTGCGGGTGGATGCATGTCGGATCAGAAGGTCAAAGAAAAGGGGATTGTAAATGAACCTGGGAAGGATAGGCAGTTCCATCTGGACCAATCAGCGGTCGAGAGAAAAAAAAAAAAAAAAGCCAATTTTTCCATATTTAAAAATACATACAACTTATAGTCATAATCTATACGTGTTGGACGAGTCTTCACTCACCGTATACACGCATCTCAATGAAATGCCCGCTCCAAACCTAGACCAAAAACGCGTACTTGGTCTGTGGGCTGATTTCATTGGCTCTCTATTTTTACTATAGTGCGCTTGCATTCTAACATTGATGGGTTATATTTTGGCCCCATCCTACACCACTGATTTCAGTTTGACTGAATCTCCACATTGGGCATTGATGCATTATGAATAAAACACACAAGACAGGGTTTTTTGGTGAGATCTCATTTTTTTTTTATTCAGTAACAACAACAACAACGTGAACGGGACTTGTACATTGAAAGAACTTAAGCCCAGAATGGAGCTTGTACATTGAAATGATGGGCGGCCCAATCATAGACGAGTACATCGCGGTCCTCAGCTTTGGGGTACTCGTCAAACATCTGTACGATGGTAGATAAGGGTCTTCCCCGGCATCGATGGTACAGGTAAAACAAGCAATATTGTCCGCACACCATACTGTCCAGGCTTTGCAACGTTTGACTGTTCCAACACCACGTCTCTGTGCCTTGATCCATGAAGTCTGTTAAATCGGGATGGAGGGGTGAACACCCCTTGAAAGACCATACGTGTCTCTGGGTCATTCTCCAGCACGGTGGTTATCTGGTCTGTATCCATGTTAGGTGGAAAAGTCACACAGGACGTTGCGCGCCTTGTCCACTTGAATGATGTTGTCAAACTCGGCGTAGCAGATCACATTGACGGTGGTCGCGAGGGCTCGTGCAAAGTGGATTTCCAACCGTAAGTTGCCTTGCGTGGCCAGGGCCAGCTGATGGTCGTTCTCTAAGGTGGGGGTCAGATCGAAACAGAACAACGTGTATCCGTTCGCGTAGTCCTCCCGACTGATCATATTCCCTTCGTCCTGGTTGATTTGCCCGGTGGCTGTAAACAGGCTCTGATAGGCTCGAATGAAATTCCTCCGCCCAAAGTTCGGTGTTAAGGCCGTGGCTGGCACCTGTTGTCCATCCACATGCAGGGCCACAAAATTGATGCCGAAATGTTGAAAGTCAAACGGATTCTCTGGGTAGGCTCCGCTGAAACTGGTATTTTCCACACAGGCCAGGATCAATCGCTTGGGTAGTTCCCCCAGGAACAGGTTTTCTTTGTTGGCGCCCATATTTCCAGCAGGCACAGAGAACACTTTGGTTTGTACACGTCGGATAGGGTACTGGGCTGGTTTTGTTTCCAAGGCTTTCATGTGTCCCAATTGAACGGCTGGATTCGGTTTCACTTTTCGGACATACAGGACTGCGTCTTGGATGACAATGTTATAGTCCGCTGCATGCCCCTCTACGTTAGTGGCCATCAAGGCGAAGGTCGGAGGCACCCGTATCAGTCGGATTTTGATGGGGATCTTGTTCAAGAGGTACCGGTCTTGCATGAACATGTCTGCGTTCAGTCGACCCATCATATCCACCGAGGCACTGTTCGCAGTGAAAGCCTTCCGTTTGTTATATCCCCCATTGTCCACCGTGTCCATGTGCTCGGGCGTGTCCTTGTAGAATAAAGCGGTTGTCAGCTGAGATTTTTTAGCCTCTCGGCCATACGACAGCAGTGTCTCGATGTAGGCTCGATAGGGGTACGTGTTGGTGGAGTCACTGATGAGTTTGTCGCTGAGAAAAATATCCACCTGCTGAAACATCGAGTGCAGCCAGAGATTCGTCAGGCCCACCGTTGCTTGGTCAGCGATTCTGGTGCCAGCTCCATTGACCACCTTGGCTTTCACATACAAGTAGGTATGGGCTAAATCCACATAGGCCGTATCCGCATTACTGATGGTGAACTCGATGGGCTCGGTTTCGTTGATGCTGGAGAGCGGGAGATGCTCCACCCATAATCCTTGTTCGACACTGGTCTGTGTGGGCGGCACGGTCCACAAATCAAATTCACTGTTGGTGGAGGGCAGGACTCGGCGTGGATTAAGGACAGGTTTTAAGAAAAGATATCCTTTGTCTTCTTCGATGTGCGTCGTCGCTGGGTCGGTCGTCGACTGGTGCGTGGTCTCGGTGGGGCAGCTCTTTTATTCCCTACGGTGCGTTGTGCTTTGGCCACCAAGACGCCTCCCGCTTCTTTGACCCGCCGTTTCAAGGATTCTTTGGGTGCCGTACCCCCCAAGACATCACCGGCCACTTGCAGTCCACTGCGTACCGCGTGTTTGCCCATTGCTTTCACCCCACGCGTCACCAAGGGCAGGAACGTTTTGACGATGCTGCCGAGTATGTTGCCCAGTCCATGTCCTCGTTGCATGCGTGCACCGCTAAAGACCGGAAAGCCACCCCCGGCCTGTTGGGCATAATAGTCGGCATAGCTGCGTGCATCGCACTCGTAAGGTACTTTCATTATGCAAAGTGGGGAGCACGTGCTTGTCGAAAATGAAGTGTCAGCACCACTTTTTCTCGTTCGAATGCCACCGGTCGTCCCGTGTCATCTCTTATATCCACCGTGATCGTGTTGATGTCAGTTTGTCGTACGGGCAAGTAGAGCATGTAGGTGAAACTGTGGGTGACTTGACCTCCATACGTCTTTTTAATGGGGACCACCCGTAACAGAGGTGTGTTGATATCGCCCACGATGTGGTTGTCCACCACGTCCGAGTAGGCGTAGAGTCCGTACATACCCGACTTCATATCCATCGGCATCTCGCCATGGTGTTCGGTGGGACCAGCGAACGTCTTTAGATCGAAACCCAGCATTTGCTGTAGGATAGGACTCAGTACGACACTCGCCGTGCCTGTGACGATAAGCTCTGCCTTGTTGTTGTGTGCGTTGTAATCGAAGTCCACGTGCTTCTTGAAGGGATAGGCTTTGATGGGTTTTGAAGTATTCGTCACCCCCCGTAGCGCCTTATAATGCATCAGTCTTGACAGCCCACCCATGAACTCCTTGGGGGTATCGTATTGGCCTTCGGGCAGGGTGAGTCGGGTGTTTTTGCCTTCGTAGGTCACGTCGTACCACACTTCATTGGCTCGCACGTTGTACCACGAGTAAGGGTATTGGATATCCACCAGGCCACATTCCCACCGGCCAGGTAAATGCAACGGTTGCGGTAACTGGGCGACGTACTTGGCCACGGTGTTGTCAGGAAACACATCCAGCGAACTGTTACTGGGTAGGGTCAGGTAAAACATGGCGACTGAGCTGTCCTGCTGCTGCTGTTGGATTTAATAGGTGTTCCAGGCCTTGGGCGGTTGCGTCCGGCGTCGTGTTCGTCGCGTTGACTTGCTACGTGTCACGGCTCTGGAGATGTGGGGTGTCCTGATCGGGGGTGG
>JAVTVY010037026.1:0-162714 GCA_036873755.1 Hanleya hanleyi
ACATTCAGTCCATACCGTTTGTTCCGATCTCGGTCCGTCAAATCCTTGGCACTACCCCTCTTCCACAGCCTTACTGGGTGCGACCCGACTTCACAGTTCCTTGATAGCGCAAGCCAGAAGGTATAGATACCAATAATCATTGGTATATTGTTGCTAAGGCGGTCTTTGTATTGTATTTCGAACATTTAAATACACATAGCGGCGTAGCGGCATAGTTATAGCATTTTGTCAGCAGATGTCATCTCCGGAGTATTTTAATATAATTTGTTCCTGAATACTCTTCGTTCGATTGTTCTTAGTGGTAACTGTTGATCTTTGACCTTTGACCCCAAAATGGGTTGACCTCAAATCTTCAAAATAGGATCAGAATCGGAGAATGCTACAAACCTCTATGGTATTATTTGTGGTTCTTTTGGTGTTATACCTACAATTGACCTCTGGTTCGGATGACCTCTATCGCGACTCTCAAATGAAATATTGCCCCGAATCGCCAAAATAAGGCCAGATTCGGGTTACTCAAACTTGGAAACCAATAGAATGAGGCAGTTTATATATCTTGCCCCAAAACCACTGATAATGACGAATTTGTCCCCAAAATGTCCTTTAGGGTGACCTTAAAGGTTACCTTGACCTAAAATCGTTGAAATAAGATCACAATCAGATTCTCCGACCCCAAAAACCACTAAAAAGTGCTATTATTCACAGTTCTAGCCCTTTTAGTTATTCAGCTATAACCAGGATGGCGACCATATTGAATTTCGCCGAATATGGCGGCCCTAGGGGGCGCCCGTCTTGGCGCCCGTCAAAAATCGAAATAGTATGGTATGGGCGACATATGGGCCAAATTTGGTGCTTTTGGAAGAATGTGAACCAAAATATCCCTAACAGCCCCGACTATGAGTCTGTAGTCTAGACACATTGTTGTCCCCAGACTTGTCTATTGTATGCATTGTTTCGTGATTCTTACATGGAGTATGAACCAGAGACGGTCTAACGAGCTCTGGCTCATTGTGCTTCCATTGCATCAATAAATTATGTTTAAACCACATCAGTTATACAGCAGGGTCACATGTTGTTGAATTTTCTTCAATCCGCTAAACTCGTAAAAGAACCCATTACCATAGGTCTTCCTTTGTGTGTGACATTAATAAATGTGGGTTGTTTTCATCGTAAAGCCACATTTATTAGATTTTTGAGAGAATCTGGACATTTTTTGATATAAGTTTGAAAAGCTGCTGTGGTCTTACATAGATACAGATATAAGATTTCTTTCTTGTCGCTATGTTGGTTGAAAACAAGTAACATTAGCTGGATGGACACATAATGAACGTATATGTATAAATGTATTGAAATGTATAAAACAGAGTAAAACATCTGCGGAATAAAAATTGACTTAAACGGCAAAGATTTCGCTTACAGGACATTGAA
The DNA here is from genome assembly GCA_036873755.1 of Hanleya hanleyi. Lineage (NCBI taxonomy): Eukaryota > Metazoa > Mollusca > Polyplacophora > Lepidopleurida > Hanleyidae > Hanleya > Hanleya hanleyi. The sequence continues at coordinate 1,429 of JAVTVY010037026.1, forward strand.
GCATAAGAACTCTTCGCAATCAGACCTTAAAATTGCACATAGCTCATTTAGATTTTGGCTCCTCCTATCGAAAGATCATCCTTTTAAAGTCCTAAAAAATTGAGGTTTCCCTAAAAGACGAACGTAGGTCGTTCCAGATTTTGGTAGCAAAAGAAAAACGCAAAACAGTTTTGCCCATAAGTTTTGGTATTGTATCTCGGTATACTTTAAATATAATTTCCGCCTCTAAGGTTTCGTTGAGTCTGGTGATATTCCATGAACGGATTTGTAAACTTCCACTGTTATGTAGCGGATTCTTTGCAAATGCATGGAAGATATACTTTTTCTGGTTGAGTATGTCAGTGGTAGTGGTCGAGAAGTCATTGTAGACAAATGTCAATAAAATAAACTGAGTTACGGTTGGTCACAGATTGCTCGAGAAGATTATCTCTTGTAAGAATTAGATGACACCTCGAATCAAAATAATATTTTAACACAATATATACGGAATATTGGTGATTTGAAAGAACCAGGGTGGTTTTGGGTTAGGATGTCATATATCTGCTACAAGCGACAAACCATACCGATACATGCTTTACAACGATAACAATAAGGAACACATTTGGATCAACCATAAATCCATTTCGATGTGTAAGGAACACATTTGGATCAACTATAAATCCATTTCGATGCAATTACAGACCACAACTTCTTTGGACGCTCAGTAAGCAAACCTCCAAAGAGGTCTTTTTTTTTGTAGATTTTGGATTAAGTCTCCATTCAGCTTCTTTGGTGTTACACACAAAGAGTTTTTTCCTATGTAAACGTCATATATCGTAATAAATCAGTCAGAACAGGACACGTGGTTTAACTATTCTGATCAATATACAACTACAGTCTTTTGATGAGGTCAATTTGTTGTATTATTATATTTATTAGAGTGTCTCCCTATATAAATTGTAATGAGATAAAACTGCATATTCTCCGGTCACGTGGGTGTATATTGCCCGCTGAAACTGCATATTCCACCCCGCATGGAATATACACCAAAGGGAGATAATTACAACAGAGGTCGCCCCGTTCTCCGCTGGCTGGTGTTGCTAACAGCCGATCACGGAGCAGTTCGTCGAGCTGATTTTAGCTGCATTAGTACAGCAGAAATAAAGTTTTCCCCCATCTAATTGTAAGTAGAATCGTACACAAGCACATTATTGGAGTAACTAACAAACGTCATCGAACAACTATACGTGTCACGATAGTAGTGAAGCAGCTCCGAATCAGTGGAATCTCGTACATGATAAATTATGTTGCAGGCGATTGCGCACTGAAAACAACCAACTCAGAAGGACTGCGCTCTTGCAAAATAAAACACCAAACAATATTTTGCTCGAGAAATAATAGATTAGCACAGAGTTAATTTGATAAATATAATAATGAAATTATTGCCTTGTTGTGAGGGGAATATGCAGTTTTGTTGCCCTTCGGCTGTGCATATTGCCCTCGCCTGCGGCTCGGGCAATATGCACATCCTCGGGGGCAACAAAACTGCATATTCCCCTCAAAACAAGGCAATATTTTCATATTGTGGACCTGCGAAAACAATATTTACCGAGGACGAAGGCAGAGGTGAATATTGTTCTCGCAGGTCCACAAAACCACATATTGACCGATATCAAAATACTATAATTGTTTTATTATATGACACAGACGTCTCGTAACCTTCTGGTTAAGTTGGTGAAAAGCAGTTAAAATATAACATATAGTAGACTGTGTCTTTGTTTTCCACGATCTCGAGCCTGTTTCAGTCACAGTGTAAACCGAAGGCCAATCAGCGGCTATTTTCATTGGCTGAGAAGACGCGCACGTCACGCCGAGTCAATATCACATTTATGGACCCGCTTTGAATTCAATATGGGAAATTAGCGACAGCCATGTGACGGCGAATGGTCCAATGGGGAAAGAGTAACACACATAATCACATGATAATGTCGACCGCATCATTCTTGCAGGAAATTGACATGTTTTATAGGTTATGCCTATTTGAAGTTTGGTGCTATTTTTGTTTTCGATTATGGACGCGAAAATTCTTTATGGACGAGCCCTGAATGTCGACCTGATTCAAGCATTACGATAATGAAGCCACTTATTTTCAATTAAAGCCCTACAAAATTTAAGTATAATTGCAACTGTCAATCTAATCAAATTGTGAAGAAGATAGATCCTGACAGAATGTTCTTTTGCAGGAGAGAAATGACAGATCAAACCGAAATCTTTCCTTCACTTCTTTCTAGCTTCCTAATATATTCTGTTCAAATAAAATTTGTGTCCAATTTTTGTTACAACAGGGAAGCCACTTCATTGAATTCCATAGAATACAAACAACAGGACAGTGAACCCTCTAATAATTAATGTTCATACAAAGCCATCGAGGCTGATCCATCATTATTTAAACGGAACGAAAAATATAATTTTGTAGTTTTTGGATTGATAAATCACTTTCATTACCTTATCAGACAAAGGAGTTTATTTTTTAGAAATTCTCGAGAAAATAAGTTTCATTACCGTTAACATCAGGGGATGTTTGTCCTCAGAACGCAATACGTTCTTTTAACTGTGTACTATCGAGTGCCTCAATTCCCGGTCTATCAATTTTTAAAAATAAATATTGATGCCCGTACGTACATTTTCTCTGGCGCTCTACGTGTGGTAAGTACACCCTAATCCGTATAACCTGTGTGAACACCATACATTCTATTTGATTGAATAGGCACAATTAAACCTTGACTGAGACAGAATCATTATTCTAAAAAAGACGAATACTTGTCGATGCTTTTGATAATCGGAAGGACATGGTTTCATCTTAGAAAACTCATGTTCTCCGTCTCGCAAGAAACTTTTCACAAAAAATTCTAATTTTCCTGTATGCTGTCAGTTTTAACTAATTTCTTTGATAGGCATTTAGAAGGACATGGTTTCATCTAGTTTTAACTAGAGAAAATATTTTGGAATGTAGATGCGGGATCCTTGATGGACGAAGTCTGTCTACAGCATGTCGGATCTGAAGCCTATATTTATTTATATTTTATACAAGGTGTCCTTCGACTCGGAAAGGTTTTGCGGATGGAGATCGGCCTTCCTCTGTATACAGTTCCCAAACGAGGGGGGATAACTCTAACATGAACAGCGCTCGAAATCGGTGTAAACTGAAATACAAGGGCGCGAGAGTGAATATGATTGAACGTCGCTTTCAACGCTATTTCAGTTATATCACGACGTTTGGTTTCTGTTCTAATTTTTCACACCCGGAAATCACACAGGTAAAGTACTATTCCTTTTCAAACCCGGGAACCCCGCGGGTGCCCCAGTTAGTCGCCTCTTACGACAAGCTCTCTGAAGCGTCTAGTCCGTCATTCAATACTCAGTCGTCGTCCATTAAAGAATTTGGGCGTCTGAATGCACATCACCATGCAGCTGAAGAGTTCATAACCATAAATGTGTCATTCTCTATACTATGAACTGAACAGATAATTTTTTTCTACTAGATAAACGTGTTTCAGTATAGAAGAAAACTCTCAGAAACAATTTTACAAAATTATATCAGATATAATTATATTAGATCTGATTTACTTTCATTTGTGATTTGTCCTCAACGTGGGTGTGAATGCTATATCATTATGTTTTCGGATGTGTGGTGGTTCTGTGAGGTCAGATATATCTGCAAATAATGCGACGGAACAAGCTTCGTGAGCCGCCTGACGATGACCAGGATATGGCTTCTTACCTGAACTACTACTTTACAAACTTATCAAAAACACTACATCAGCAATCAAACCCATCTGAACCAAACTTGGAAAAGTTAAAATCCTATGTTAATACTAATGTTCCCAATGATACTAATTACTCCATTCCATTCATATCCACAACAGCCGTCTATAATCATCTGAATGCACTAAACATTACAAAAGGTACAGGCACAGATAATCTATCCCCAAAATTTCTGAAACTTGCAGCTCCAATTATTACTGAATCACTAACCAAAATAATAAACCTAAGTATAACCACAAACCAGTTTCCCACCGAATGGAAAATGGCAAAGGTAGTCCCAGTTCACAAGTCGGGCAATAAAACAATGCCAGAGAATTACAGGCCCATCTCTGTGTTGCCTACTGTATCAAAAATTCTAGAAAGACATGTTCATGACAGCTTGTACGAATATCTGATTACTTATAATCTTCTTCACGAAGCTCAGTCAGGCTTCAGGCCCGGACGGTCAACCCAAACAACCTTGACTAAACTTACGGAAACCTGGCTCAAAGCCATAGACAACCAGGAAATGGTGGGTACCATCTGTGTCAAAAAAGTGTTTAAACTTCAAAAAAGCATTTGATTTGGTGGAACACATGATCCTCCTTAAAAAGCTTGAATGCTACAAAATCTGTCCAACAGCACTGAAATGGATGAAGTCAAACACTAGAAGAAAAATGAGCCAGTTTGATACAGTCATCTAAGCATTTTATCCACGGGTGATCCAATAAATGAGATTATCTTAGATAAAAAAGTTAGTGTGATCCAAAACCACAGTGATATGTTTCACTGATCCATCAGCTGTGTCTTACTGTCGTGGTGAAACAGAAATGGATTGTTCAGCCAGCACTTTGAGAGTATTGTGATCCAAATTGATACAACCTTAGTTGTAAATTTTCCAAGAATTGGTCCACCGAATTTTAGATAAAAAATAAATGATAACTGGTTCATTTATCCAGCTATGCAGGATCTGAATGGATTTCTCATCCAATGTGAAGGAAATTGTCTCTGTGATCCATTGCTGCCGACATAAATCTAACAATGTGGAAATGGATCATTCATCCAGTATTGACTATAATACCAACTTCTGATTATTAAATTGACTGTGGACTGATTCAGTCACATGACCTTGATTCAGTGAACAATGGACAAGAGCACTTCATGAGTTTGTAGTATATAAACGTGTATTGATGCGAACAAGTTTTTCACGTCAGAAAATTCCTTTGCTCACTGATGTCTGATAAGAAAACAAGCAGGTAACAAAATTCAAATTTTTATCTATTTTCATTCCTTAAAATTCCATATACACACAGTTTTTACATGCAGTATTATGCGGTCATACAACACAGAGCTTTTGGTAACCAAATGACACTTGTGTGAATACTTTGGTGACATGTTATAAAGTTCATATTCACGAGTTTGGTCCAGCTACATGTATATGGCAGTAATCTGCAATTTTGCAGTTAAATGTGCAGTGTATTTTACATGTATACTTTAACTCCCCTCGTGTTCATTTCAAGAATGAAATAAACTGAAAAGAAAAAATCAACTCCCACGTGCAACTCCACTCGTCTTTTAAATGAAAATCCCCAAAAAGTTAAAACATAATGAATTACTGCTGTTACGAAAGTGCAGAATGCAAACGACCCCTTGGGTTCCCCTTTAATACATCACAACTGGTGTTTTGACACGCGACTACTGTGAAATCGACAGTGACATTGTGTTTACGTGTGCGGTTCACTTACCTGATGGAATTCAACGCTGTAATATTCCTAGAATGAAATACAATAATCCTGGAGACAGACAATGCCTCGAAATCCTGGTGAAATTATCTCAAACGATCAGTTGGGACGGCGAAGGGAACCCTGATGAAGCTCGCTTGCTTCGCTGTAGATGACGTCAGTCAGGAATCCGGAAGTCAACATTGGAGAATATGCAGATGAAGGACAGTGAACTTTGCCGTCGTCGTGTGAATTAACTAGAGAGAGTTGGAAGCTGAGATTTACCAGTTACGTCCGTTATGAATTATGGTTTGCTCCTCCATAGCCATATTTTTCCAGCGAAGTCCAGATAAACTGATCGGGGATGGTGGTAAGATGACAATAAAGAGGGCGCTGACATCGTCGACTTCTGTTTCTACCTTTATCCGCAGAAGAGCGGTACGCCTATATAAGACAGACTCCCGCTGAAACGAGGCAGACTGCTGGTTATTACTCCAGTATATAATACTACCGCCGTACATGCGCAGTCAGCAATTTTTTTTTTTTTTTTTTTTTTTTCCCCCATATAATCAACTACTAGTACACCAAGTACTATGACACGATTTGATATAGGCCAAATCATTCTTCTGACTTCAACAAATGGTATGGTTGCAGCGGAGTTACCTTGATACTGAGGGCCGTGTGCACCATAGCCATACAAAACATTATGGCCATAATAAACTATCCATACATAACATCCGGCCAAAATGTCACAGACACATTTAGAAATAAAATAGGCATGGCAACAACGGAGTTACCTTGATACTGAGGGCCGTCTCTTCCACTGTCCTACAAAACAAACGATGGCCAAATCTAATTGAATTCATGACAACATTAGCACGGCCAAATCGCATATAGCGAGCAGTATTCGGCATAAAATATAGGAAATGGTGATGGCGGAGTTACCTTGATACTGAGGGCCGTCTATCTCATTGTCCTACAAATTCTTTATGGCCATCAAACGATAATGCATACAGAAATAATACAGAGCCGTTTATTTGTGTATTCACCTAGTACTGAATCTATCGAAATGTTTAGTTATTTATTCATTTGTTTATCTATTTACTCACTTAATTATACATTGCTATTCATATTATGTGACTGACGGTCGGGGCGTGCCTGTTGTTGGGAGGAAGATATATCAAATTATTGCATCGAAAAACAATAGAAAACAAGAATGACTACAAGCCTTCTATTTCATATGATACAGGCACACCGAAGACCACAAAGGAGTTGGACAAGACCTGAAACAGAAGACGGATGACGATTACAAGAATACCAACAGCGCCTTGAGTGACAACGCCGCATAGCAAGAACACCCAGAATCAGAATACTCGACCCTAGACCACACCGGACACGCTACCCCTTAGATGTTACCGAACTGACGCCTCGACACAGAATATGATCCTTTGACTTTCACGCAATATAGGACGTAGACCTGCCGTTCTGTACCTCACTACACACTCCAAGCAATTGTTACAGGCAGAGATTTCTGGAAGGACCCACCCTGTTCCCAAGGGCGTCGTTCGGGAAGTCGTCTCGAAGAATCCTGATGACGCCCTGGTTCTCCCAGTTTTTTCTGGACGGCTTTGTGCGTACTATGGGGTACCGAGACAAAGGAATCATCCACGCGATTATAACAAATATTTTCCAGTATAAAAACCAATAACAGACTTAACGACTTGTACATAGCCACTCTTCTCTACTAGTATTTATATTTCCTCATTGTTATTGTTATTCATTATTTAATTATTTATTTTAATATCTAGCGCTGCAAAAGATCTTAAATTAACTAAGAAATGTACCGTGAAATTTAAATAAAACATTGAGTTGAAACATTGAGAAGAAATCTTATGCATTGCCGCCGCCGGGCCGAAGAAGGGGCGCGACCAGGCCGCCGAATTGGAGAAGAGCCGCCGCCTAATTTTATAGCACACATTGACACATACTCACATTCATTGTCCGGGCTGCGTTTACTCTACTCCTATCTCTACCAGACTCAACCGTATTGTACAGTTGTGCGGGTACGGCACTGGGAAATTAGAGTATAGACACTTATCGTTAACGGTTCTTCCTACCTGACTCTCGTCCGTATCGCACAGACGTGCAGGTCTAGCTCTGAGAACTAACTGACGTCTTTAGTGTTGACAGCATGGCCATACCTTAACTGCATCTCTATCTGTCTCGTCCGTATTGCACAGACGTGCGGGTACGGCACTGTGATTAATGGTATCGATATAGCTGTAGCCGGTAGGAGATGCTCGTCTCTGTGAAGAGGGTACAGCTAAACCAAATCAAACACGGTTCCTACATAAACAATTATCCATGCACACACGTACTTAAACACCCAACCTACGGGTTGAGATACATTCACGCTAACACTCACAAGCTATAGGCTTAAGTCTAGAGCTTGATATATATATACGCACCTACCTAAATAATCGTACCATAAACGATTATCTATTCACGCTCCCATAAGCACACGGTCTCTCAAAACCCTGTACATACATTGTATAAGTCACGGTCAATCATATATACTGTCCCATACAGTAGTATATAAAGGGGAAATCTTTGACCAGATGCCCATCTATTGTGGATGACCATACAGTAGTATGTGAAGAGGGTTCATAGACCAGGTGACCATACAGTAGTGGAAGACGAGGGTTACTAGACCAGGTGCCTACCCATCCACCGTGTGTTATCGACGTCTGTGTCGTCAGATCCTATGTGGACCGTGTAGCCGTGAACTCTAGCCTTGATGATTCGTCCTTGGAGCCGGGCCGCGGAGTGAGTCGCCGTGAGCGGGGTCGCTGAAGCCTGGGAGTTTATTCCTACGAGGGGTGCCGTCTGCTGCTGTGATGAGCCGCGCAGTTGATTAGTCCTGCGGTGGTACAGAGAGACGGGCCGGTGCCGTAGAAGCAGTTGTACTGTGATAGTACTGTCGTGCCCAGGCCGTCCGCATCCATTGACAGTTACCAACGCTTGGAGGGGCCAGGTCGTGTAATACGAGACACGACGACGACGAGAAGTCCATACAGCCCGAGGGAAGAAGACCGGGGGAAGGAAGACAGACACCGGATTTAACTACGGGAGGGCCAGGTCGTGTAAGACGAGACACGACGTAAAGTCCATACATACGGGAGTGGACGAAGACCTGGAGAAGGAAGATAGACGCTGAACCCACCCACGAAGGAACCGGTCGTGATCTGTTGCTGTGACCAGGCCTGATCGCGATATAGCTAGGGCTATATAATTTGTATATATCTTCTGTATTATATTGAACTTCGGTTAAAGATAACTATAAGAGTACAGGTAAACGTAATTCATAGATCAGGGATCTTCTTTTCGATCTGAATCCTGTATACCTGCTCATAGAATTATATGTCAGTATTGTATTAATTTGCTTTGGTTGTCATTACAGGTCTTCCTTTCCAACCGCCTCGACGCAGACAAGGTGACAGGTTGAATCGAACTCCCTCGTTGGCCAAGATCAGTGCACGAGTGCATTCCCGGTAGCCTGACAGTTTGTCTTGGGGACCCTGGGCACTCTCTTGTGGATCTGAAACATCCATTAACGTTTCACTGCCAAATTGTAATATAAATCTAATTGACTCAATTGAACTGTTGTCCAACTTGTTCATCGAAAATGTAGTGCTCTGGGCTGACAATAATACAGATATATTCACATAAAAAAATAAATTATACTGACAGTGTGCTTCATTAACAATACCAAAAAATTTGGAGCAAATCCTCTATGAATGACAAAAAATACAAATCTGAGAGGGGACCCGCTCTACCTCCTGTAATATAAACAGTGAATGTCAACATGCTCATACAAAGAAAGGTCGTATTGTGTTTACATATAAGTAATCATCCTCAACATTTTTTTTATATACACAGCTGGTAGAACACTGATTTTCATTTTTATTTAACAAGCGTTCTGAGAACCCCAACATCTGGCCGCATAGGGCGATCCGCCATTTAAGCTGCAGCACTTATTGTAAAGCATGACAGCATTGCTGCTTTTCATCAAACCAGAAAATATTCAGACGTATTTCATTATATCATCATAACCTAATTTCTTATAATCACCAAACCCTCATAAACTTTGGACAAATATTAATATTTCATATCACAAATAGCACATATGCATCCTCCAATCATATGAAACATGTGTACCAAGTTTATTAATCATCCAGAGAAGCCTGACAGTTTCAGTCAGCTTCTGTTGGTATTGTGATTTTTCTGAGCCTAATAATTACAAACAATTATGATGATACCTGGATGCCGGTACATGTACGGTACCAAGAAATTCTGTGTACCATCCCCTCCCCTATTCAATCTGGTACATCTCCCTCCATAGCGGTGAACTTATTTAAATAAGAATGCCCTTCTATGAAACACAGCACCAATAAATAAAGCGAGACCACTTTCTTTCCTCCCCAATAACCATGATTGACCCATGTAATAATTGATTAGCATCCCTGGAGGAATTTCGACTTTCTGTGTAAATAAAATGAACATTCAAAATTTGCTTAAAAGCAGAATCTTAGAAAAGTATTTTCTGAAGTGCTGAACCTATTTTCAACTGAAGTGATGATCACTGAAAATTTATATTCTTATTAACTTCTCGAGAGCATTTGGACAATAAACACCTTCATGAGAAATGGATGTGTGCATCCACATAAAGGCCCACAGGTTGCTTTATTGTATCGTCAAACTTCACTGATCTTTTGATCCAGTGGTAAGACAAATCACTGACCCCTGTGGGGTCTGCAGCAGTGTTCTGACCTTGTTGGATCACTGATCCATCCTTATTGGATCGATTATCCAGTAATAAAGATTTTTCGGAAATAAAGATACAATGTTATAATGTGGATGATGCAACACCCACTTCCATTTATTGGCTATTTCAACTTGTATGTGGCTCACATAAATATGGCACTGTGGCGCCATGAGTCGGAGAGGGACCTCAAATTTGTGTCCGAGTGATCCAATGCTGCATCCAAAACGAGCCAGAAAATATGTTCCTATTGCCTTGGCGAGCGTGGATCACTGATTCACTGTTGCGCACAAATTTATCCACGGTTCTGCTTTCTGTTACAAGGCAGCGAGCCGAGAGTGAGCCATACAGGGACAAACAAGCCTCTGGCGAGCCGGTCAATATATTGGCTCAATACTGCCACAAAACTTCGCCACTTGGAACTTTCCTTCTTTTTTTTGTTGCATATATGGCTCATTTGTTTTTTCCAGTGTACCTGTTGGCTAGAAAGCAGAAAGTATGTTTAAGAAATAAAACATCAGAGGCGGCCGAAGTACTGGCTGGTGTACCACAGGGATCAATACCGGGCTCTTTACTTTTTATTATTTATGTAAATGACCTTCTTGTTGAAACAGAGGTAACCTCTTCTTCTATTAAACTTTTTGCTGATGATGCCACAATCACAAGCTCCAGTAAAACATCCAATATTGTTGAGAATGTGTTAAATGATGATTTGGAATGGTCAGGTCAAGACTGTTTCAATGCTGATTACATGCCCTCAAAAGCTTGCCTATATGGAAAAAAAAGGAACTTGAAATACTACTTAATGGCCTCCCTATTCAAAATGTAAATACCGTTAAACTACTAGGAGTGAATGTGGATAGTGCTCTTACATGGGGACCACATTGTGAAACATTGTTCAAAAAAGCTTTCATCCCTTATTGGACTTTTATTTAGAAATAGACATCTCTTATCTGCGAAAGCCAAATCCCGATTTTACACAGCATATATCCAGCCTCACATTGACTATTGTTCTACAATTTGGGGGAATGCCCCTGAATGTTACCTGGAAAGAATTCATAGACTCCAAAAACGAGCAGCCCGAATCATACTCAATGTTGACCCTCTTACACCATAAGCATCTCTTTTCAAACAACTAAATTGGATGACAATATACGAAAGAAGTACTTCTAATTTACAAGAGCTTCAATTCTGATCAAAATTCTGTTTCAAAATTCTCCTAGAAATCATCTGATGTTACAAACCGAACCTTACGATCAACCTGTACTGAAAATCTATACATACCACAATGCAGAACTGAGTACTTCAAGAGAAGCTTAAGCTATTCATGAGCAGTACTCTGGAATAGTCTTCCACACAATATACGCAAAGCGGAGTCTGTAAATTCTTTCAAGAAACATGTACAGAATTTTGTAAATAGCAAAGCCTAATGTGCTAGTTTACTGTGCCACAAATGGCCTGTTTTACTGTTTTATATCTGTAGTTCTTTCGTTACAAATATATAGAAGTATGCGTGTGCGTGTGTGAGTGCATGTGGGTTGATAATATATACCTTTTGTGTTTATCTAGAGGGCCTCAAGTGAGAACAGTCTTCTGACTGATTGTGTAACCCTCGAAAAATAAAGAATTTATTATTACTATTATAATGGTTCCAGCGAAACTGCAATGTTCTATGCTTGATACGTTTGGATGCCTGATGCTTCCCTTTTGTTGATGGTTGTGTCAAGTGGATTAGCTGGAAGAGATTTTGCCTCCTCCGCAAGCAAGTTCGATGCCGACCAGTTCTGAATCAACAACAGCCCATGTTATTCTGACTTTCATACGTTTCTTTTTTGATAGTTGACGTTGATTTTGGTGTAGCAATGTGGAGGTTTGTTGTTATACAGTCTATTTTGGCCAGCCTGACAATCTGACCGTATAATGATCTGTATGGAGTTGCGGTAGTTGGGTACACACTCGATTGCAATTCAACAGATTGTAATTCACCATGGTATTTGTTACCTCTGTCGTCTACCGATTTCCTGGTTATAATGAGTTGACTATCCGATCCGTGTATATAGATAACTGTTGCTGATCCTGTTGATACAGGGTTACCTAACGCCGACCGTCGGTGAAGGTCACAGTTTGCCAGAAAGTTCGCAACTTCCGTTCCGGCTAGGAGGATCTGTTCTGTGGTCCTGTTGTGGGAGTTCCCTATTGGCTTCTTCTGGATATGGACTTTCTTCAAGTAGCAGGCGTCAGATCTGACATTCAAAATTCAACCATCGTCTATAAAAGAATTTTTGCGTGAATAATCGAAATAACTATTTCGTATGACAGCACCAATTCCAAATGTGTATGAAAAAATAAACCACAATATGGATTCAAACAAGAAATAATCCTAAAACCAGGAATGCTACAACTGTTGCCTTATTTTAGCAAACTCTCTTTGGATGCAATTTACCATTTTAAGGATTGAGTAGCGCTTTTGCTGCGGCAGTAGTTCTATTGATGAGGGCCTGACTTATGGTTGCTGTCAGGCTTAACGATGTGCTTTCATGGTTTGTGGTACCTAGCTTGGGAATGAAGTTTGTAATCTCTCCTTTCCAGACACGAGGGACGACTCCAGATGACCAGAATATTTGGAAAAAAGAGTAAGGACATTAATGGCAATGGTCCGGAGTATTTACATCGGAGTATGTCTCCCGGGCCAGGTGCGGTGTTTGCCTTTCATCTGAGAGATAACACTGATCACTTCTTCATATTTCATGTCGCGGTTTGCTTCGTAATTACCACTCTGTGATCTCAGTGATCATGGCTCTGACTCTGACAACTTCTTTTTGTTTGGATCACTGCGAGTGTTTATGTTTCGCTTGCAAAATGATTTCATTCCACTGCTCACATTTTGGTAATACCAAACTTTGGAAAATCGTAACACTGTCTTCTTCGCAATTGCTTCTTCGGCACAATTAAAATAACATCATTCAAACTTGAGGCCGCTTTTTGGACATCGGCTTTAGACCTGGTTTGAGATCTCTATACTACAATGATCCAGGATATTACTTTGTCATTCAGGACCACTGGACCACCTTTCACAGTTACAATCCTTCAGATACCACTTGTCCCTGAGTGTTGTTGGCTGTCGCCGGCGCCTGCAGTGACAGCGAATAGGTTGGTACGTAAGACAGCCTGTTGACCCACTGCCAGTCTATGGGTAGTAAGCGTCAGATCGAACATTCAATATTCAGCCGTCGTCAGTAAATAATTTCCGCATCAACGATCGAAAGGTCTATTTCGTATGACATCACCAATTCAAAATGTGAATGACATAACAGTAATAATAACACATGATGTTGTCCTACAAGACAGAAGCAGGCAACAGCTTTCAACGATGCCGGAAAACATGGTGATGTTTATTACATAAAGTCCTAATCAGTGACAATTGTTCTTTATCCAAATGAATTTCCAAGTCGTTTTCCAGAGTATTTATCTCAAGCACGCTTTGATTGTGACTGTTCATTTGAACACCTTGGAAACTTTAAAACCCATTAAATTCAACAGTCCTAGCCTCGGGTTAAGCGGAATTACACATAAGTTACGAAACGTAGTGCCGGGGATCTTGCACGCTTCGATCGTATTGTGCCGTCAGTGTACGATATGTATCACAGGAATTTGAGGAACTTTGAATGGAGGCTTTTGGTAATACAGCAGGTATGGTGGTTTAGGTGTCCTATGTTGAAGACCTCGATTAACAGTCAATTCATTAGCACGGGGACCAAAACAGGTATGTTGCTCATCCTTATGTAGGTCAGTGCTGTGATTCTTCATTAATTTCAGAATGATGGGAAGGAGTTGTTTGATAGTATCCATTTTCCAGCCTTGCATTTCTCGCGTTGAATTCCCCCGTCAGAAGAAGGTACATATTTGTCACTTTGTGCTGAATATTGTTAAACTTGGTTATGTTTTCTATGTTGTCGTTGAGGGGGGAGGTGCATACTGAGCCTACAATCACATTCACAGAAGGTAGCGTTGATGTCAGGCTCCATGATGTTCGAATGAACAGTCATGATCAAAGTGTGTTCGTCAATAAGAAGTATATTAACGTCCTTCCTATTGCTTTCTTAAATGGACACTGGCTCAAAATCTGATATACGGTTAGATTTCACTGTTGGACGGGGTCATCAGATCTACTTCGGTTAGCGTTTATAGACTTTATTTATCCCACAATGCGGCATCCAGGGGTAAGTTCACCAATTCGACAGAAAAGGCAACAGAAGTATGGTTAAAGTTTATTGTACTTATGTGTTGTTGTTTTTTGGAAATGTTCGCACATTCAGAATGTCACCACTGTTAGCACTCACTGCGACTGATCCAGTCACTGCGACTGATCCACTCACTGCGACTGATCCACTCACTGCGACTGATCCACTCACTGCGACTGATCCACTCACTGCGACTGATCCACTTACTGCGACTGATCCACTCACTGCGACTGATCCACTCACTGCGACTGATCCACTCACTGCGACTGATCCACTCACTGCGACTGATCCACTCACTGCGACTGATCCAGTCACTGCTTTCATAGATAGAGTTATTTTTTTTTCTCTTTTTGGTTCATGCAGGTAGCTGTCCATGGGATACAGTTTTGAGAAGTGGTGATGGCGTCAGAAACTTATTAAACATCAAGCGTATCCACTCAAACTTTCTCAAATTTGGCGATACATATCGCATGCTGATAGCAAAATACGAGCGTAGCGTGCGTGTGTTACGTTTCGTAACTTGTGGCTACTTCCGTTTAAATTGAGGATAGGGGCCGTATGAACCGATGTACTTCGAGATCATCATGGTGTTCATATGAACAGACACAATCAAAGCGCGACTGAGATACAACATTCTCTAGATAACGACTTTACAACGAAAATTATATGGATTAAGAATACTGATAAGCGATACGAATTTAATATTTTTGGAACATCATGATGTCTTGCCGGCATCATTGAAAATTGTTGACCGCTGCTCTCTTGCAGGAAGCTAGCCTATGTGTATGTATACTATGAATGTGATTATGGTGGAGAGACCCTCCACCCCCCCCCCCCACCAAGTTTAGGCCTGGGTGAGGCGAGCGCTCCCCACACACTTCTTGCACCTCTGGAATATGAATCCCCCCACCCCCACCAAGTTTAGGCCTGGGTGAGGCGAGCGCTCCCCCCACACACTTCTTGCACCTTTGGAATATGAATGACGGACTATACACGCCTGTATTTGCATGGATTACCAGCTGTTCTCTAACATGCGTTAATTTAGATTGAATGCCCAGTCCATAGCTAGGTACTGGATGAAAAACAAAAATTCTAGGACAGAGGTTTCTTTTACACCGGCGTGGAGAAAATACGGGAAATAAATATTATTCTTTCAGGATTTTTTCTTTCCTTCGCTTCGTTGACCGTTTTCATGTCACTTTGAGAAGAAATGAGAAGAGCGATATATATATATACGAATTAATGTCCAGTCCAATATACCTGTGACTGAACGTCCATAACCACGCACCCAACCATTAATGTCCAGTCCAATATACCTGTGACTGAACGTCCATAACCACAATATACCTGTGACTGAACGTCCATAACCACAATATACCTGTGACTGAACGTCCATAACCACACACCCAACCATTAATGTCCAGTCCAATATACCTGTGACTGAACGTCCATAACCACGCACCCAACCATTCAGTGCGAGTTGAACAGACAAGGTCCAATTGTTTATATTAACCTGGCGCGAATTACCCCTTATATCAAATTCAGAACCGACACTAGAGTCTTACACTGTTGTGAACTCCACCGATAAAAAGCCTTGAGATCTGATGCAGCCAGTATAAACACGGTAAACGAGACTGCCTGCATCAGAAAGAAAGGAATTTATAAAGAGTACCGTAGACAAGAGAAGCGAATAACATGTAGTTAGTTTCATGAGCCAGCTATTCTGATGATACATGGTGCATCATCAACTACACTGGCAAAACTCCCTGTGTACCTTAGAGAAAGGAACCGTCAGGCTGCTTGTACAGTTAAATAACAAGAGATAGATAGACTAGGTGTGGTAAGAAAGCACGTGAAATGTCACTAGAGAGGTACACACTGTTCACTATGGAGAAGGGAGAAGAGTTACAGCGAAGTGGTCCACTGAACATCTGAGCCTTTTTTTTATCAATGTTGATATACTGTTATTCGATTGGCGAAAATATTAACAAGTTGTCGTGTACTGTAAAAAACAATGCTTTCATCGCCAAGGACAAAATACGCATGGACGAGTTCACGTATCTTCATCAATATATATGCTATATGGGTCATTAGCTGATAAACAGTTCAAATTCGACTAAATAAGAAGTTGGTTCGACTGGACGTTCAATTCAGCCATATCTGCACAAGTTACTGACATAGTAAGTATAATTCGTCTAAGAATTGTTAAACCATTGCTTATGCTATGTAAACGAATGTTGGGTTTCGATCAAGTTATAATTCCGTGGAATTTGATATAAGTTTATTTTGAGACGAGAAGTATATACGGTTACATATCTAATTGACGAAGCTCTGTTATACTGAAACCATAAATTTAGTATGCAGAAATCTGTATAATAGTTCTTCGCGCTTATACCTATCTGAATTCAATAATATTTCCATATATACTCGTCTTTTCCTATCAGTATCGTTGTAAACACTCCCTTTATGTAGAGTATCCAGTAGTATAAGTTCATTCTGTGTATTAAAATATATGGGGAGGGGAAATGACCACGATGAGAAATAACCAGGAGGGGAAATGTCCGAAGGGGAAATGACGGGGAGGGGAAATGGCCGTACACCAATAAGAAGCGTACATCGAAGACCTCCGACCGCTTTTCTCCTTTGAGACCGATGGACAATTTAATATGAAATATTTCGGTTGATTGTTTACACGGAATTTCTTTTGAGGACGAGGATTTACAGACTGTCGGATTTGACGCTTATATTCATGAAGTCAGTTTATCAATTAGTTATGAAAACGAATATATAGTTATACTGTTGATTAGGTGAGGCGCTCTGTGAATAACACCAACATGGTGGCAAATGAATTTAGTTTTATTGATGCATTGTACTAACCTACACAGATTGAACAATCAGATTAAAATCAAATCTATATATGTCGAGGCGATTGGAGCGACATTTAGGTCTTATTTTAATCATATCGAAAGATTGAGTAAAATATGTCAAACTCTAATCAAGGTAAAAGACAATGCCCACTGGCAGTGTAATCTACGGTTCCAAAATTTATGGTTACCTCAAGGCCACATCAAACTATATAGGAGTGCAAAGGAGCAGGCAATTAATTTGCCATAATTACATTGCATAAAGTATATTCACATATATTTACTTATGCTAACATTCACATGCTGATCATGGTTCAATATTCGCACGCCTATACATGTTAATGCAGTGTAAGAGGATGTTTTCTCCAGTTACTCATTAGCCCGATATGTTCAGCGTTATGCCTCAGTGAGAATGCAGTTCTTTCTTTTATATATATTTCCAACTGTGCAGTTTTGCATAGTGATATCTCGAGGCAGATATCAATATGCCACCAAAAAGTGGTGCGATGACGCGGCTTGTATTATTTTGTGTGGTTTGTCTTCAATTCTGTATGAATCACAATTCAGTGCACTGATATACCGGTACGTTAAATAGTAGTACATGTACATAATAGCTGATGCATCTGTATCGGTATGTGTCTCCATTCACTTGAAAACGCTGGGGGCATATACAGCGAAACGTGCATATTTGAGAAGTGGAAATCATAGAGCTTTCAATTATTTAATTATTACCCACTTCTGAATGTAATTTAAAACTTATTTGAACACTTTTCTTAAAAAAATGTACAAATACAGTTGCGGAATGGAGGATGCTAGTTCGCTAATGAAACCTTCAGGTTATGGCAACGAACTGTTTTCCATTTAGTGTCATACACCGTGAGGGTTTGATTCCCATCGATGGCGGTCTTCCACCCAAAGCTATTATCCGTGCTTCACGAAGTGTTACTGGGAATAGGAATGCGGACAGGAAGTATGTCCGACTGCTCAAGCATTGGGACAAACGTATATTACTTTATGACAGTAAAAAGTGATATCTATCATATTAAACACTTAAGGAAGATATGTTTTTAGTTTCCGTATAGAACGTTTTTTTTGTCAAAATATGATTGGTTATGGCTATTTATGACTACCTGCTGATGTTGACCTAGTCCCCGGGGGCTCTCCATCACTTTATCATATATATTTGACATGTGTTGCTGAGGACACTGGTATGCATACCGTTTATATTGATAATTTAATACATAATTAGTTTTAACAACGCAAAGCAATCAGAAAAAACAGTAGTCTGTCATTCATACGGCCCAATCCGTATCATCAACAGGTATTCATTTATCTTTCGAGTCAATTGAACTGTTTCCTGGAGATGATTTGAATTTTCCCAAATGCTACGATCATCATTTTCTGATAGTGATTTGGGAATCCAGAGGTGAAGGCTTTTGACGGTATGCAATAATAATTTGTGGCTTTGATTGAAACTGTCATCTTTTTTCATAATATCTTGCGAATATATCTTGATGAGGGATGTATTCACCATATGAAGGTCATTCTAGTAACTCAGTCAAAACTGCAATCGACTCTCTTGTCGTGAAGAGAACTTGACATCACGCCATTATCGTTTTGTAAAGGTCCATATGATCAATTTTATGAAGTTCATATGCCCTGTTTTATAAAGGTCCATATGTTCAGTTTTACAAAGGTTCGTGCTCAGTTTTAGGAAGATCCATGTACCTATATAACGGTCCATACGCTCACTTTTATAAATTTCCATTTGCTCAGTTTTAGAAAGGTCCGTATTTTGCAGTTTTATAAAGTTCGATATGCTCCGTTTTATAAAGGTCAATATGCCCAGTTTCATAAATGTCCATCTGTTCTATTTTATAAAGTTTATAAAAGTCCATATGCCAAGTGTTATAAAGGTTCGTGTGCTAAGTTTTATGAAGGTCCATGTGCTCAGTTCAGTTTTACTGAAGGTCCAATTGCTCAGTTCAGTTTTACTGAAGGTCCATATGGTAAGTTTAATAAATATCCTTGCTCAGTTAAGTTTTTATAGATACCCATGTACTCAGTTCAGTTTATAAAGGTTCATATGACAAGTTTAATGAAGATTCATAAGCTCAAGATTATAACGGTCAATATACCATCAAGGTCTATATACTAAAGATTTCCAAAGGTCTATACATTCTTTGATAGACAGCGTCGTCTCTTTTATTCCGTCGATCACATAGTTCATCTCTTACCATCAGATGATCAAATAGGGCTATTACATAATTGCTCTTGGGTATTTGTATCTGTACAGCTCAAGTCGGTGCTAGGGGACGTATGGGCATGTCATTCAAAATGTCTACATGAATAGTCACAATAAAAGCGTGGGTGAGATAACAAATCCTCGTAGACGAAACAATTGCAAATATTTTTTCTTAATTTGACTCGGCTATTGTTTATTCAAAACAATACATAACAAACGAATTCATATTGTCTCAAAAGAGTGTAATGGGACTTCAGTGTTTAAGTGTATGAAAGCTAAGGATACGAGGAATGCTGGCGTATCATATATATATATATATATATATATATATATATATATTTTAGTGAGAATTGTAATTTATACCTACAAGGAAGTAAGTGCTCACGGAGTCATACGAGAAACGTATTTCCATTATTGGCGTGTTCTTCATGGACCTAACCTCGCCTGTCTAACAGTGTCTGGTCTGATGTTCGTATTCAAGAATAGGCTATGGGTACCAGTTTCTCTGTTTCAACCTCAGATCGCAGAGTATCTATGCGGACTAAATGTAAACATGCCACCTAATTGGTTGATATTAACTGAAGTGGACTGATGGAATAGCAGACCACGGGAGCTGAGTTTGCTCTATTTTAAAATGCTTTCATAATGAATCACCAGTAAATCATTGATTTTCCACAGGATTTTGGAAATCTCAAAATCGCACCAAGCCACGCTGTCTAGATGCTTCTGAGCGATATTGAAAAAAACCCGGCATACACTATCTCACTGTTTTCTTCTTATTTTTCTGTGTCTGAAGCTTCGATGCATTTAGAGATGAAAATCATCTTATCCATGAGATTTAGGTGATTAGCTATTCAAATTTATGCTAACATGGTCGTAAATGGGTTAGTATTTGCTCACGTTCACGCGATATATTCATCCAAAGAATCACAAACAAGAGTGATTATCAGCTAATTCCTGACAATCCAGGCCGAATTTATGTCAGATTTAACGAAAAATGGCATATTTTTGACATAATTATGACGTCCGATTTAGGTCCGATATCGGAACCGGCATGTACATTTGTGATCACTAAGATCTGTCTATAACTGTTCATTTTATAACACAATTATGCACTAAGTTCAGCGAGTCTAAGTCCAATTTCCTCGATGAAGATAGCCCATGCATGCTTTCCAGTTCTAGCGAATTGTTCACGATGGATATACATTAATTTGAAATTGACTACACTATTTGAATACCCAATTGGATAGGTTTAAGGTGTTACTATGGAATATAAGTGCTTTATAACGCCATCAGCGGATGAAGTGTGTGAATACATTAAGGAGAGAGAGAGAGAGAATTAAGGTTTAACGTCAGCAATATTTCATCTATATATCGACGACAATATATTAAGCGGGAGAGTAACATGTGCAACGTATTCCATCCAAATCAAATAACGGGTAATTGCGATGCAAAGAGTCCAGGAAGTCTGAACCAAATCAAACTAATACGTTTTTTCTAACGACCAATATCATGTTGGTTCCTTTCCTTCATTTTTGCGCCATTTTGTTAAGGGGGTACGCTCACATACCGCTTCACAGTTTCAAAGATAATTGTTTGATCCCCGTCATATTTCATGTTTTCATCGGACATACACTACAATCTGCAATTATAAAAAATTAGGCAACTTTAAAAACGGGATTTTTTTTTTGCTATATCAAGAGCCTGAAATAATTAATACAATGGATATTAAAAAAGAACAAAATAGCTCCGACAGGATAACCTAAAGCATATATCCACGTCTGTTCGTGATGAAATTTATGTTCTTTCTGGATTACGTAAGCGAGAAAATATATTGGTATCGTCTAATGCAATTCCCATTTGCAAACTGAATACACATATTTCATTTACCCATTCATGTTTCTTTTCTGTTTTCGCTTCCAGGTAGAGTCAAAATTCATCCTTTCGCTTCAAGGAAATCCACGGTAACACGGTTCACATGGCGGCATCTTGAAAGAATCATGGAAAACTTAACACTGAATATTGACGGTGCCGCAGCTGATCGATGGTTACACAGTTCACGGGATCAGGTTGACTATTGCTATTCACAATTTTCCCTTAACGATAGCAGCGAAGACATCGTACTCTGCCTAAATGCTGCCAAGGCGAAAGACTACATTCCAGCCATTTTGTACCTGGCGATCCTCATGGTAGTCGGGTCGACCGGTAACCTGATGGTGGGATACATTTACTACTTCAGGCTAAGGAAGCATTCTTATCAATTATTCATCTTGTGTCTGGCGACCTTGGACCTAACCAACTGCTTGGTGGGCATGCCAGCCGAGATAGTTGACCTTTGCTATCCCTACATGTTCTACTCGCCGGGAGGATGTAAAGCTATCCGATTCATAGAGTCCGTGGTGGTTGTGTCATCGGCTGTGATTCTCATACAAGTAGCTGTTGCTCGTTATCATAAAACTTACGAACCATTGAAAAAACTACGCCTCTACAGAACTAGGATTTTATGCGGAAGCGCCTTCACGTGTGGTTTTTGTTTGTCTTGGCCAGCACTTCTGATCTTTGGCAAGAAGACAATAGATCTACCTTTTGGGCTCAAGGGACAAGATTGCTCAACGGACGACGAAATGAAGGGAAGCGTAGTCATTCTTTTATACTATGTATTTTTAATATGCGTATTTATTATCAGTGTATCAATATTGTCTGTCTTATACATTATCATAGGAGTAAAACTGTGGCGCGAACGAAGGATGAACATTGTGGAAACACGGACAAATAGCACAGTTAATTCGATAGACCAGAATGGCGAATCTCCGCGGAGTCTCTCCTCCAGCAGCAGTATTGAAGCAATACCCGAGCCTGGATCACCCGATATCGTTACAGATTTAGTCTTCAAGAAACATAAATTGGAAAAGACATACAGTACTGTAAGCAGCTTTTCCGTTTCGAATCATTCCAAAGCCAAATTGGATCGTCGCACTAGCTCGGAAACGATCTTGAGTGTACGCGCTGCAAGACCCACATTAAAAACGGGCAGAATGACAGTTATAATGTTTTCTATTACCACAGCGTTTATTTTGAGCTTCTTGCCCTATTTAACTATTATGATATGCCGCGCCGTGGACACACAATGGGAATATTTTGAGACGGCGGCACAAGAAGTTGCTTATAAAATTGCTTCCAAGTCTTTCTTTCTGAACAGTGCTCTGAATCCCATCATATACAGTTTCCTCAGTAGACGGTTCCGTCAGGAATGTGTATATACAATCCGCGACATACACAAATCTTGTTCCCGTATCCGGATTGGGGCCAAACCGAGCGATTTCTCTGGAAACTAGAAAACAGGCATAGCAGTCTGAACGAAATCTGCCAAAGCGTGGGTGAATATTGAGAACATATATGTATATTTTTAGCATTGGCGGTATTATTGTGATGTCATTTAGTTCATCAAAGTATATATTTGGCAATTACAGTTTGTACTTCATGAATCTCTCTTCCATTTGTTTATATGGACCAATGTCAAATGTCTGTTGTAAATTATGGAAAGACGGAAGAGGAGTCACCGTTATAAATAAACCTACCATAAGATCAGTCGTTTATTTGCATTCCAAAAGGTTCTCAGCGCACAATCCGAATTGTTAATACTTCAATTCTACGCCTGTCTATTTGTTAGTCTGGGAGAAACAGCGGACGAAACATGATAGAAAAAGTTGCAAGAAGCCGACCGAGCGTAAGCAAACCTCTCCTTGTGTTAGGCTAGAAGAAAATTTCTTTCGAGGTATTATGATGACAAAGTCATGTATGTTTTTGATGAATAGCTTACAACCTGGAGATCTTCCTCTTCTAAAATAAGATGGCCAAGGTATAATGGCATTAATAGAAAACCTAACCCTAACCCTTCCTTGTTTGTCAAGAACATTTTAATGTAATTCGTGTCACTGGATGCCAAACCCAGAACGCCTTCTGACTCCATTGATGCCTCTTACATATTCTATAGGAAAATATCATTGGCAACTCCTATATAAACAGTCTTAGATTGAATTTACCGTCTGATATTGCATGGTAAAATATTGTTCAACTAGAACACGTCAACTCCTAGTATCAATGGGCATATATATATCATGTACAACATTTAGTCATCTTCAACTTTCCACACATTCCACACGATAATTTTTATCTTTTTCAGTTATACGGCAGGACAATTTCCGAGAAAGCAAAATATACTATATAGATGTATCACAAAATTACTTCATAAAGATACGTCCATAAACATACACAAAGCCGTGAAAGAAGAAAAGTGGGGCAATAGAGGAGTTAAGCATGGTAACATGCAATACGGAGAAGCTAAGGAGATGATCCTCGGATCAGCGGATCATTGTGATAGTTATGAGATCATTCCATTCGCAACAAAAGTTTCAGGAAATCCTACAGCACATCATTTTGAGCAAACTCCTTCTTATGGTGAAAGTTTCATGAACCATAGACGATCGTCCCAGTGGTCATCTTATTTTACACCTCCCAATGATGGTTTTTACACTAACTGATTGTGATAGTTTCGTCCAAGAAAAGGTACAAAATAGATTTTTCATTCTACGAACAAGGAACATGTCATGAAAAATGTCCGATTAGCTTGAAAGACCATGCGCATCTCTCCGGCGGCCACGATAATATGTAGCAATTTTCGAAGGAATTCAATTCTATGACGAGTTGCGTTCACAAGAAAAGAGTAAAATGGGAATAATGGGGATCACCAGCCACACTAGGCGGCGCTAGTGCTCCATCAGGTAAAGAAGACGTGGCGTCATAAAACGAGCAAATAAAACGTCCAGAAAAACGACCTGGGCATGTGCCATTTACCTCTTGGTTAAATACTCTTGATCTTGGTTCTTTACTCTGGTTAATTGTTCCATTTAATTTGTACTCTGCCTCTTATGGTGTTTGTGCAATAAATACTTGAACTTGAACTTGAACTTGGTACACTTAGCCACCTGGCTTCAGTTCGAGCTGGCGAACCCCATTAATCTATGATCAAGGGGAATAACTCCGGTGTAAACATCGGATCAGCTCGTTCACAAATAGAGGTAGCAGATGACAGTAGCTTTTGTGAGGACCAAAGGGTATAACTCAGGGAGATAAGCAGCCAGAGGATGCTAGGTCCCCCGCCAAAATGGCAGCAATATTTATAAGCGCTGTCGGTTTCAGAAGATATTCATGAGGATGGCAACAGCTACTTCACAGGCGTAAGAAGCAGAGGGGTCTTTCCACCTTCCCAGGTTTTGAGATCAACTCCGAATGGCTGACTGAATGTTGATTGCCACTGTAATATATTTTCTTTACCATGTAGCATGAAAATTATGTAACCAAAATGCAATCCCAAGAGACAACTCATGGCATATTATCTGCAAACTAAATTTGACAAGAATATGAAGGCATCCTCAACCTATTGCCCAGAAACCAAATTTAGACTTTGCCACAAGGAGTCACCACCTGTAGGTGCAAGCAGGCAAAACACAATCCCAAATGACATTTCATGTCATGGTATCGGCATATGAACTTTGAGACTCTGAAGAGGGGTCCTCAAGTTATTGCCGGTACTAGATGCCCACCGGTGTTCATGTTATTTGGGGCGGGTCACATATGAATACAAAATTTGAGAATAATCTGATGAGCAGTTGCCAAATTATTGCCCGGAAACAAATTTTTCCACCAGGAGACGCCACCTGTAGGCAGAAGCGGGAAAAATACAATCCCAAGGAACATGGTATCGTGGGGACATCTGCATACCAAATTTGACAAGAATCCGATGAGGGTCCTCAAGTTATTGCCCAGAAACCAAATTTAGATTTTGACACCAGGTGACGCCACCTCTAGGCGCAAGTCAGTGAAATGCATTATCAAGCGACATCTTATGTCACGGTACATTCATACAAAATTTGAGAAGAATCCGATGGTCAGTTCTCAAGTTATTACCTGGAAACGAATTTGTGATGTTGCCACCAGGTGGCGCCACCTGTGAGTGCAAGTGAGCGAAAGGCAATCCCAAGCACAGCTCCTGGCATGGTAAATGCATGCCAAATTTGAGAACAATCCGATGAGCCGCAACGTTTCTCATGTTACCCAGAAAGGTACATATGTAGGATATTTCAAAGAAATTCGACCAAGTGTTTCTAAGTTATCACTTGCAGCTCTAGTGGCGCCGCCTCCGGGTGGATTTTGCTGAAACGCATCACCAACGGTGTTTTGTCGCAGGGAATGCATTTACCAAATTTCGAAGAAATCCGACAAATTGTTCGAAAGATATCGCTTCCGAAGGATTTGAACAAACATGAACGGACATGCATTAAAGATTGGAACAAGACCCAGTGGCGCCACCTACAGGCGGATCTTGCTGAAACGTAATACCAGCGACGTCTTGTCGCAAAGAATGCAGATGCCAAATTTCGGAGGAATCCGACAAAGCATTTAGGAGTTATCGCTTACGCAGTATTTGCACGGACATGCACTAAATATTGAAACAAGACCCAGTGGCGCCACCTACAGGCGGATCTTGCTGAAACGTAATACCAACAGACGTCTTGTCACAAAGAATGCAGATGCCAAATTTCGGAGGAACCGACAAAGCAGTTAGGAGTTATCGCTTATGAAGCATTTGCACCAACATCCACTAAAGATTGGAACAAGACCCAGTGGCGCCACCTACAGGCGGATCTTGCTGAAACGTAATACCAACAGACGTCTTGTCGCAAAGAATGCAGATGCCAAATTTCTGAGGAATCCGACAAAGCATTTAGAAGTTATTGCTTACGAAGTATTTGCACGGACATGTCCGTGCACGGACACATAGAAGCAAGACCCCAGTGGCGCCACCTACAGGCGGATCTTGCTGAAACGTAATACCAAGAGACGTCTTGTCGCAAAGAATGCAGATGCCAAATTTCGGAGGAATCCGACAAAGCATTTAGAAGTTATTGCTTACGAAGTATTTGCACGGACATGTCCGTGCATGCACGGACACATAGAAGCAAGAACCATTTTAAAGTCCCCGGCCGCGTTGCGGCGGGGGACAAAAACGTCGCATCGGGTCGAAAAAGTCACTTGTACAACTTCACATGTTGACAGTAATGTGTGTCAAAGTTGGGAAAAATCCACAAAAACTATTTGACGTCTTGCGTTTAAAACAAAAGTTAACGGGCAGATAGACGGACATACGACGCCATATCGTAATACCCCCATCAAAATTGACGGGCGTTTAACAATTCTTACGACAGAGCGAGATGACAAAGGACACATTTTGCCTACTGACATGCACTTACATAATATTTCTCGAATTTATATACTACTATTCCTCACCAGGATCTAAGTTCAATACAACTGGTCATCAGTTTTCAAAATAACAAATCCGTATCGCTGATCAGTATTCTTAATCAATATGATTTTGGTTGTAAAGTCGTTATTTAGAGAATCATGTACCCCAATCACGCTTTGATTTTGCCTGTTCATATGAACATCATGAGGATCTTGACGTGCATGAGTTCATACGGTCACTAGTCCGGGTTAAGCGGAATTAGGCACATTTTACGAAACATAACGCATATATTTCGCATGCTACGCACGTATTTTGCTATCATCAGGCGACATGTATTGCCCAATTTTAGGAACTTTGTGACGAGGCGCTTGGTAGTATAGCACTGTTTTATAAATTTTTGCAATAATGTCTTGTGACGTTGATTAACCATATCTGGCCTGGCCAATTTGGGGTGTACCGCAGCTGCCAAGATGGCCGCCATGATGACATCATAGTGACGTCATAACTGTCTATTTTTTGGCCGATGATTTTTCGATTTTTTTTTATTTAAGCGTTTTCTACATGATACATTAGTAAATAATAATCTGATACGGAATAAAATATGTTTTACCCAATTTTCCAGGCAGAAAAACAAACATTTTTAAGAAATCTGACGAAAACTTCACTTTTCTGGTACCCCACATGGACTTCATTTTGAATTTATCCATGACCCTCTGTTCGGGGGGTCATACAAATAGGCTCAAAATGACCCCAATATGGAAAGCTACAAAGTCACGGAGTATCATCTCTCATTGTTTGCGTTCCGGAGATAAGAGCAAAGAAACCAACGGGGGGCCAGGTAGGATTAAATTCGCTACATTTCACACATGATCTATGAGATGCTTCTAGGCGTGATGTGCATTCGCCATATACATGTCCCTCTGGAATATTTCTCTCTAGAAAGGGATAGTATACTGTGTCAAAATTGTAATCATCTCTCTTGTCGTCAAGTCGACGAGAGAGAAGACCCGATTCATTTTCATAGAGATATAGGTCTAAATATGATGTGGCGTTAGGGCTATCTTTAGTTTTCTTCAAATTCAGTGTAGTTGGATATATATATATCTTTCGCTGCATCAGATATATAGCGATTATCCGCAGCCAGAACCCCGTCTATATAGCGTTTAGTGAATGAGAAGGAACGGGCTTTGAAATGATCAGTTTTTCAAAGCATCTGCATATGGTCGTATTCATAAGGGCACAGATAAATGTCCGCCAAAAAGTGTGCGTAATTAGTACCCTTTGGAATACCTATATGCTGTTGATATGTTGTGTTGCCAACTTTCACATAGATATTATTAATGAGAAATTCAAGCAACTCTATAAACAAATGAAACATCCCATGAATGATATCCCATGTATGTAGTAGAGATAAAGAATGCTTCAAATTTCAAATCCCCATGGTTAGATTGCATCAAAACAACTCTATGTAATACTGGCTTCAACTATGTGTGGGATTCTCAAAATGTAAACAATGCTGCATGTCAAAAGGTGTCATTTACAGAATATTCAAAACCGATTTCCAATTCGAAAAATACCTGATTATTTTGAACGAAAAAAGCAGAATCATTATCAGTGGATTTCGATCATGTAATCATAAATTGCCAATTGAAACCGGAAGATGGAAAGCTAAAGCGAAAAACGAGAGATACTGTACAGCATGTGATACACGCAGCATTGGAGATGAATTTCATTTTCTATTTACCTGTCCGCTGTTAAAGGTAATTCGAATGAAATACATACCAAGATATATATATATATACGAGGCCCAATGTCATCAAGCTCAGAGAACTATTTCAGTCTGAAGACAAGCGCAAGCTCGTGAATCTCTGTAAATTTATCAAAGAAGGAATGTCTATATGTAATTATTAGTAATGCTCAAATGTATATTGTTATCCGCCATCTGTAACTCACATTGTATACCTCTCGTGCCACCCTGAGTGGTTAGAGTGTAATAAATGATTGATTGATAGCTTCTGACATTAACATATCGGCGATCAGTCTGCAGTATAGAGAGTCGAGAAATTCCATGTGGATACATGTCAGTACGTTACGCGTCCTTTCGCATCAAGTTCTTCCGTAAGATATTTTGAATATTTCAATATCCACATAAATTTAACGCCAGCTTGTAGAAATAGTGCATGGCGGAATACTTTCCCAAAAATGCTTTTACCTCCTGAAGAGCTCTTGTCAACAGGATTGAAAGAAGTTTGGTGGTGCAGCCTCTAGAACCAGCTGTGAATCTAGCTAGGTCTAGCTGGATTATGCTAATAAAATTCACTCATAGGACACTGATTTTGATTGAGTTAACTAGAATTGTAAAACGTAATTTTTGTATCATTAGCATCATTTTACGCTTTGAATCGTTCCTGTCATGATGTTCCCGTATTCTCATTTTATGACTGTTGTATCTATCCAATAATTAGTTTATTAAATTTTCATATAATTGTACATTCCTTATATCCTAATTTAATGCTATTGTCTCAGCCATTTTTCGGTAATATTAACCTCAGCGCTAGCGTTTTACGTTTTATTGTATAAACACAATTGATTTGCATTGAATTGGGATAGAATGAGAACAGTGTAATAAACAGTTACGAATTTGAGCAACGTTACAATTTTTTTATAACAAGCTCCAAGACCGATGCCATACATAATAGCAAAACATAGTTTTCAATAACATGACTGTTTTCAATAACAGGGTATCAAGCTGCTACTGAAAATAGTACCTGACACTAATGGTATACGAGTTACTAAAACCAGTAACAAAGAGCTAAACCACCACGAGAATTTCAAGTAAGAAAAAATACCAATCGGATCCAATACCTCTCGGCTATCAGTTATTGTCTACACTCAGCAAACGTGCATATATAGACCCATCTATCGGTCCAATTTATCATTTTGCATCCTCAAAGTTACAGGACCTCGAGAGTGGAACAAACTGCCCCCATCAATGAAAGGCATTCAATCAACATCACTTTTTAAATCAAAACTCAAATCCTATTTCATTACGAACTGCATTGTAACAACTGGTCCATTTCTCTCAGTGCGTGAAATCTTTTATTTTTCAGCCACATATGTTTTTCTCATATTTCTACCGATGCCATTTAAGACGTTACTGGGATAGAACAAGCCCTTTTGGGTTTTATTCCCGCCAAATTGTATTTTCAGGCTAATTATTACTCACATATATTTTTAAAAATTCAGCATTTCAGCCATTGGTATCCACTACTTTGATGTATATTTTGGTGAATAAATTTCAATTCAATTCAATTCCATGCTTTGCATACGATGTATGTAACTTTGGCAACTAGGCTAACAGACATGTAATCTTGTAGGGTTGACTGTAGTTCTCTCTTACAAGAAATACGTAGCATGTTGAGTCATGTCAGCTATTGCGAAGGCCTTACTTGACTGGACAATGTTTTTCGCAGAGGTTCTGGTAGAGCTTGTATATCGAGGTCGGTCATCTTCAAGAGGCTTCTTTCCTCACGTAATTGCCTGTGGAACACATTTTTGGAGATCTTAGATTTAACGAACAGAATTTGACCTTGAGACAATAGATATCCTACTAAACAGAATATGACTTACATCTTCAATACACTTGTGGAGATGTATCCATCGCATTAAGTTGAAAAGCCTAGCTATATTTCTCCATGTTATAATATTAAAAAACTGTATGAAAAATAGGTCAGCTGAAGACCAGTCAACTCGGATAGGCTGATAGTCGACCAAATCATTTTTTTCAAAGCCAATTTCCTGTTTCACTTCCCCGTATTTTTCGGATAAAACTGGCTGTATTTTAAATATTTTTTTATGGGTTTAATTGTATGGTCCTAATAGGTTAATTTCACGCTAAGTTCTAATACCTGGCTGGCTGATTTAAGCTGTATAGCCCAAATTTATATATGTTCAGCTGTGAAATAAATCCTGTCCAACTTTCTGAATGATAGACAATTTCAATTTCGGTTGGGTTAAACCATGTCTGATCACTTCGATCAAGACCAAGATGTCACACAAGGTAGCTTTTTGTCTTCTACTATGTTTAGTATCAAGATCAACAGCTTAGCTGCAGTTTGAATAAATGAATTGATGGTTCACTGTTTGTAGATGATTTCAACATATCATGTAGTGGAAAAAGTATACATAATATTGAGAGAACATTGCAACTTTGTCTAAATAGAATTCAGAAATGGTGTCTAGAAAATAATTTCAAGTTCTCCAGGACAGAGACAAATTGTATACACTTTTGTAGAAAGTATTCCAGCACATTACATTAGATACTTACATTAGATGGAACTGAAATCAAGGTAGTACAAGAAGTCCAATTCCTAGGAATATTGTTTGATCACCGATTAACGTTCCTACCGAATATAAATTGATTGAAAAGAAAAGCTCTTGATTTTTTAAGACAGTGGGGAGGAGATCGATCACTTATTCGTTCTAAGCTTGATTATGGCTCTATTGGTTACAACGGTGCAAGCAAGTCAACTTGGCAAAGCTAGATCCTGTTCTCCGTCACGGACTAAGACTTTGCCTTGGAGCGTTCAGAACATCACCTAAAGAAAGCTTATATGTTGAAGCAGGTGAATCGCCTTTGGAACTTCGAAGAATTAAACTAGCATGGCAATATATCACAAAATGGATTTGTAGATTTGTATTAAAGAAACATCCCATTATTCCACCTCTTGGAAGCATTGTAGCAGCTGCCATTAAGTTTAGTCAAATTTTGCCTATGAAGCTCTTATCAGTTTGATCATGGCAGTCAGCCAGTAGTGCATATTACAATGACGAAATATAAAAAGGCAGACACGAGCCATCTCGTGTATACTCAAGAATGTAGTCTATTAATCCTACCTGGCCTGGGTGGGGGGGGGGGGGCGAAATGGACTCCCCTATCAAACTTTCTACGCTATCTCCGGAACGACAAAAAATAGAGAGCTGAAACTCCGTGACTTTATAGTTTATCATGTTGGAGTCATTTTGAGCCTATTTGCTTAACCCCCCGAGCAGAGGATCATGGGAAAATTCAAGATGGTGCCAACGTGGGGTCCCAGAAAAGTTATGTTTTTGTCATATTTCTTCAAGATTCTGCTTTTCCGCGATGAAAAGCGGACAAAAACTATTTTATTTCACATCACATTAATATTTACTAATTTATCATGCAGTTTTTGCGGAGAAATTGCATAAATAAAAAAATCGGAAAATCTGACTGAAAAATCGACCAAAAAAGTCGTTTTTGAAAGAAAGTGACGTCACAACGGCCATCTTGGATCTTTTAACATTTTCTGGCTTGACCCAAAGGTGTAGTGTGGTAAGTTTCAGCTCCCTAGCTTAAGGGCTGAGAAAAATAATTAGGGGGGGGGCATTTCGGCCCCCCCCCCATCAGGCCGCAACAGGTCCCAAAAAGCCCAGGCCAGGTAGGGTTAAGAGAAAAATACAGATCACATCAAGCTATTTATATAGATGATTCTAAAGATGGCGAGAGAGTAGCGTGTACTACTATCTTTAGTTAACTAAAAAAACAAAAGAAACAATAGAAACAATAGAAACTAAAACCTGGCGACTTCCAGGTAAAAGTTCGATTTTCGCTGCCGAAGACAACGCTTTATTATAAGCTTTAGAAGGTATTGGGTCTACTTTAGGAGGAAAATATATCATATTCTCAGATTCATTGTCATGTCGTCAAGCGATTGAGAGTGAAACTTCAGCCCACCTCACCATTTGTTGATGTTGTGTTTTGTTGGTTGCCTAGCCACGTTTGCATCAAAGGAAATACTGAAGCTGATGAAATGGCTAAGGCAGCCCTAGATAATGAGGCTGATCTTGCTGGAATCCCATATAGCGATTTCAGACCCACTATCTGTGCTTATGTGAGAAAGCTGTTTCAATCTAATTATGAGATGCTGTGGATAATAACAAACTTCATCAGTTTAAAAATACTGTAGGATATATGGCGGATTCCACGCAAAACTGTACCACTAACTCCCATTTCTGTCTGTCCATGACGGATTATGACATTAGAACACCAATAACTTGGAAAACATCATAAACAAACACAGTTCCCTGTACCTTATTATCTAAAATGTGTCAGTGAATTGCATAAGATGAAAATAGACAAGTGCCCCTATGAATTATTTGTACAGTTTTTAGTTTAGCGGAACAAAACACAAATGACATTAGTAACATTTGTGTTACTAATGTCATTTGTCTGTCAAAATCTATTTCATATATGTACAAGAAATTTCTTATAACAGAAGCACTTGCATATGCTCAGTGAAATTAGGCCAAGCGTATTGATGTATCTGTACCATTGTCAGTGTATGTCAACGCCCATGCTGTAATATTGAGCCTTTTCAAAAACGTTCTAATGTCATTTCTGTCAAGGGAGTTGGACAGACATGACACTAGAAACGTTTTTCAAACGCTCATAGTATCGATGTATTGGTATTTTATACACTGGCAATGGTATATATATCTCAATAATGTCAAGCTAGTACCACTGTAAATCTTTAATTGATTCATTTAATTGACATTTGTTTTGTGGTGAATATTGCAAAAAAAGTTGGACAGACATATGACATTAGAACAACTGACATTAGAAACATTTACATTTCTGTCTCTCTATTATACTGCAGATAAGAAATGTGCAGTGTAATACTGTTTATATTCAGATATGCATACATCACACAACATTTGTTGGTTTAGCAAACACAGTACAAGACACAGAGTCAGTTTTTCAACATTTTTAATGTTGCAAACGTCATTTTCCGGTGAGACAGACAATTTAACGGAAAGTGGTACACTTTTTCGTGGAATCCGCCATATTCATCTGAATAGCCAGAAACGTCATGATCAGTCATGATCAGGCGATGCAGAATCGGCCATACCCGATTAACTCACGAACATTTACTAAAAACCAGCCCCAAGGTGTATTCCATGCCACGAAGATATCACAGTGCAAACATATTATGATCGACTGTATAGATTTTAAGGTTGTAAGAGATTCTTTTTATGAAGCAGCTACTTTAGAAGATCTTTTTAGTCCGGTAAAAGAATACTATTCTAAGTTATTGGAAAAAATATTGCTGAACTCGACATTAAACCTTAATTCTTTCTCTCTCTCTCTTTCTCTCTCTCTCTCTCTCTCTCTCTTTCTCTCTCTCTCTCTCTTTCTTGAGTATACCCCAGACCACTGAGGAAAAATATCAGGTGCATATATGCATACCAGTTTGTAATCTGGGCCTTTAGCTGTCCAATTAATCACAGCATAAACAGGGTACTGGGGAAAAATGCTGATCTGTTGACAAGAAGTCATATGACCCCACAGCCAAATATACTGACTGCATACATTTATTTCTAAAAACATCACAAGAACCAAAACCGATGCCTGTGATGATTTGTATCCCAACCAGGCTTTTATTGTAGCTGTTCATGTGGTTTGTAATCGGAACCGCCGAGTCAATACACTGCAAGGCAAGAGCCCGGTGTATTGCTCGCATTATAGAGGGGTCAAATTATTAGTGGGAAATGTCTATACATGACGGTATAAGGTACTGGTTTGTATTCTTTATAGGTTGTGATTATATAAGGTACTGGTTTGTACTCTTTATAGGTTGTGATTATAACAAAATATTTAACAGTTTTTCTGAGCGATTTGGGGAGGGGGAATAGGTCAAGACTATTATTTACAGGAACGCGTGTGATCCCTTCCTCGTCATAATGACCTGTTGTACGTGTTTATGACGTTTCTTGACATTTACCAATCGCATAAGGGAGTAATGATACTGTCGTCGTAACAGGCGCTGATGTTAGTGCACAGAACCAGCTTGTTTGGAAAAGTTCACAGTTAGCTCGACGATGAAAGAGTTCGCATGCGGAACCTCACCGTTTGCAGGCAGATATTTACGTACGCACATTACAAACACAAGCTTAGCATTTCGACACAACACGTTCACATATCGCTTATTTACGGAAGTATTAGAAATGGACGAGTGTCTTCTGAGGAATTTGTAAACTATATCGATGGTTTTGACGGCAAAAATAAATGTATCAGAATAATAGTAATAATTTGTAGTGAAGGCTTATTTGTGTTCAAAAGATGAAAATGCAGACCGTGGGTGTTCGAAACCATTCATTCCATCCACATCAAATAACTCTCGACTTACTGGTTTTGAAGTCACTAGGTTAAAGGTCGAGATAGAAGCACCCACAATCTATACATTTTGTTCGGATTATGTTTTGTGATTCTAGAACAGCCTATACTATCCAGTGTGAAGTCAGATGTCAAGGTAACAACATTACAACCTTTGTCTGAATCAGTGGCGTAGGAAGATGATTTGACCTGGGGGGGGCTGATGCCTTCAAATGAAAACCTAGAGTCATTTCATGCGAATTCCCAGCGTAAGGCGCTTCAAGCAAGGGGAGTTCGGGGGTATGCCTTCAAATGAAAACTTTTGAATTCTAGAGTCCATTTCATGCGATCTGGAGCATTCCCAGATGTTTCTTTCAGAGTATTCACATAATTTCCATGCTTCACTGCGTGCAAACTATATTACAACAGCAGTTACAGAGTTGTCGATCTAAAAAAAAGGGGGGGGGGGGACGAAAAGACGTTCCCCCCTGCCAGGCTTAGACCTGGGTGAGTGAGCGCCCCCTGCCTTCCCAGCTCCTACGCCTGTGTGGATTGTGTCTTGACTTCTGATTCGCTGATCTTTTCGAAACTTCACAGGTGCGTTGTTCAAGTGCTTCCACAGAAGCCTAGGTCAATTAGTCATTTGTTCATGTTACATCACTCAAAAGCTGCATTTAGTTGTTTCCATTTACAAAAAAAACTTTTGAAAACGCCTGGTTCAATTCTCTCCAAAGTTTCACTGAAGTCATATTGGGCAAATAACTATCAATCAGAATAATCGGCAGAAAGAAAGTTTATTTGAGTGCTTCTTCAAATTTCACCAGTGTTATGTTATTGCTGTGACCATAGCTGGTTGTGGCGAGAAGAGTTGTCTCCCTCGAAACACATGTGTTTTTACCACAGACAATAACATGACTTGATATATTCAAACTCAACATACAATGAGGGTGGAAAGAGATGCCGACATACTGACCACACGTCACACAGCTGGCGAAGATCGGACATTCAACATTCAACCGTCGTCCATAAAGAATTGCCTCGTCAAT
This sequence comes from Hanleya hanleyi, assembly GCA_036873755.1. Lineage (NCBI taxonomy): Eukaryota > Metazoa > Mollusca > Polyplacophora > Lepidopleurida > Hanleyidae > Hanleya > Hanleya hanleyi. Next base: position 37,627 of record JAVTVY010037026.1, read on the forward strand.
AACCGAAAGACCTATTTCGTATGACACTATGACTTAGCAGCAATTCCAAATGTGTATGAAATGAAAATAACAAAAGCAATAGAAGATGACACAAACATGTGACCCCACAGGTCAAATAATGAATCCAAATGATCCCTGTTAAGATTTGTATCTCAGTCACGCTTTTATTGCGGCTGTTCATGTGAACATATTCAGTGACATTACCACACCGTCCCTGACACCGGCTTGAGCATTAGATAAAAATATTCAAGGGCGATGATGCAATAGTCCTTTCAAGTCTTCTGTTGGAGAGTGATGAACTATGTGGTCGTTCTTCTGTTGGAGAGTGATGAACTATGTGGTCGTTCTTCTGTTGGAGAGTGATGAACTATGTGGTCGTTCTTCTGTTGGAGAGTGATGAACTATGTGGTCGTTCTTCTGTTGGAGAGTGATGAACTATGTGGTCGTTCTTCTGTTGGAGAGTGATGAACTATGTGGTCGTTAGATTAAATGGAAAATATTAGTAGAATGCAAGTTCTTATTCAAAATACAAATCTGTGAGGCTCGACGCCGACCAAGTGTTACATTCTCCAGAGGCTCACACAATACAATTGTCAGCGGCTTCTACTTTTCAGAACACTTAATCAGTCATTAATTAGATCGTCCCTTAGTGGAAAGACACCGGAATATGGTTCGCATATATGGTGATTAATTAATGCCTTGTTGTCCGAGCCAAAAAGTTTGAAGAGCATGGTTGGACATGGGAGACAACTCAGTCATTTTACTTCTAGTACTGAGATTGATTAGATTACAACACATATAAGGGAAGACCTACTTATACATCGCGTTAGAACTCGAAGACAAATTTTTCAGTCTCACCAGGCATTATTAGACACTGTAGGGCTATTACATCACGCCACGAAATTGAAATCGTTTGAAGCTTGCTATCGCTTACCAAACTCCACTTCTAAGTTACAGCAGAAGGTTTTCGGGGAGACATTTGTACACACCAATAACCATATCTGGTATACGGTAAACTATCAAATTTCTGTCTGTTATGTGCTACTGAAAGTTGTGTTTTACAACCAATTGTTCTAGTTAATACAGTCATGAAAATATAAAAACGTTTCATCTGCTTCTATGCTAATATAACGAAGAAATGATATTTGGTATGCCGTATACCCCGCCACTGAGCATATATACATATGCGATGAGTTTTGCGAGAGGAAGAATAAATTGGTCGTCATCGGGATTCGAACCCACGATCCCGGCTCAACGCACCGGTGCTCTACCGACTGAGCTATGACGATCCATAGGTACTACACCCGTGGATTGTCCCGGTGATGACCAACATCTATCTCGGTGTTGCATTATGCGCAACTGGCTTCATAATGAAGAAGTGTTATTTGGTATGGCGCACAGCCTCCACTGACCATATATACAATGGAAAGATCTTTGATAGAGAAAGAATAAATTGGTCGTCTGTGGGATGCAACACTGATGGAGAAGGTTGTTCATCAAAGGGACAATCTACGGGTGTAATGCCTATGGGCATACATAGCTCAGTCGGTAGAGCATCGGCGCGTTGAGCCGGGTTCGTGGTTTCAAATCCCGCTGACGACCAATTTATTCTTTCTCTCTCAAAAATCATTTCATATGTTAATATATGCTGTACTAAGATAATGTAATCGCAATATAACGAAAATACTAATATGTCTGTTCCGCGAAAAACAAGGGTTAAAACTAAAAATTGAGTAAAACAATGTTTCGATCTCCGCATACTTTAGAATACAGAGTAAGACAGTTTGACATGCCTTCATCAGCCTTTTCTAAGCCCTATCTTAATAAACCTGCCAATAATGTATAGAAATCATGTGATTTTGTTTTGCCATGGCGTTCATATCTAATGCCACACACATCTTCACCTCATGAAATAAAATTAAAATAATTTGACGACAGAAATATCGCGTTGTAAGACCCTTATATAGAAATATAGAATGCATTCTAAGTCGGTTCAAGTTCAGGGTGGTGAGGGTGGAACGATAGTGTCATCACCACCGTTGGTTACATTATATCCGGAATTGACATCATCACCGAAAGTGATGTCACACACGATCAGGGTGCAGAGCCAGGATGATAATCAGAAATGGATTGAAGATCAAGATAAAGAGACAGTGAAGCTGTAAAACAGGCTCAAAAGCTATGATCTTAGGATAAAGAAAGGGTTAAAATATAAGTGAAGGATAGAAAATATGAGTAATTGTCAAAATCTGAGTAAGGATTAATGTATGGGATGAGGTTCAAATTCTGAAGTAAAGGACAAACGATCACTGCGTGAAAAGGTCAGGTTTCCAATTCCGGAAACCCGCCGGAAACCTATTGGAAACTCTAGCGACACAGTTTTCAATAGGTTTCCGGCGGATTTCCGGAATTGGAAACTTGACCATTTCTCGCAGTGGATGCGTGAAGGACAAGAGAAGAAAGTATAATCAGTCACGAGGCTCGTTAGTCCAAGTATGGGGTAATCTTTATCAAATTTCACATTCCATAACAATATAGTCCCGACGATCTGAACTGTACAAATATGGATCCACATGTACGTCAATGTGAATAAGGGAAGATAAGTACTTCAAATGAAAACCTTTCCAGAAATGCACGTGTGAATGATAATATTACGATAGATGTAGGGGACAATGCAATAGTGAATGAATACATAAAGATACATGTATACTATATTATCAACGAAATCTATAAAATATATTTTTTCAATAATGTTTTATTCGTTCAATACTCCAGACTATAACAGCGTCAGTTATAAATTATTATATATGATACATAATTAGATGTCTATTACATGTATATGTCTATGGCATGATTTTCTCTCAGTTATAGGGCTATTACATCATTCGCTCTAAAAAATTGTATCAAATGGCGCTCAAGCCCCGGTCGTGTGATCATGTCATCCAAGATGTCCAAATGAACAGCTACAATAAAAGCGTGGCTGGGATACACATCATCACATTTGTCCGATGAGATATGAATCGTGACTGCACGCCCAGTGGTTCCTGAGTTAGGAATTAATCATATTGCGGGTGAAGTCAGTTGTCTTCTCGGTTGAACTAATCATTGTTTCAAAACCAGGGTCATGCGATGACACTGTTATCATAAAATATATAAACTTGGCAGATATGCAGAAAATGGATGGGTGGGTATACATTGTGGGTAAACTTGGCAATAATTCGGTAGTTTAAATTATAACTATCTACAATTTCACCTTATCAATTTACAGTAATTAACACCTTGGTCAAACATTGTGGACATATATGATTCACTGGACAATGATTTGAACATTTTATATTATTATCTTGGTAGTATAACTTTTTACCCGTCATGTTTTTCCAACAATGCAACATATGTTATACGGTACGTTATATGAGTCTGATATATTAGTTCCATAGAAGAAGAGCTAGATTTTATATAGGTTAGGGCAATTCCATTCAAGGCCAACCACTTACTAGAAAACACATTATGTACGACAACTATATAATGAATGCAGGATGTGAAGCTCGTATTCATATGTACACCCTCAGCATACCTGTACATGTGCCCACTCCATTTTCGACACTAATTTTATATCGTATATCAAATATACTTATAACACAGGGAAACACAATTTGGGTGTGACCCATCCCAAATTAGTTTTGTGTTACTCTCTTGAGCAAGACCTTTAAAATGGGGTATAAATTGTTTCTTTACATCACGCAGTTATCGAGTTATGAGACAATTACAACACATATAAGGGAAGTGGGAAGAGGTGCCGACATACTGACAGAGTCACATGGCTTCACAGTATAGTCTTCTGGTTAACCTATTCTAAAGCACATACCAAGAATCTAACGATCCGTGATATGTGTTGTATCTCCGGTACGCTTTTATTGTACCTGTTCATAAGGCAACTTGGAGGACATGACCACACGGTAACCTAGCACCGGCATGAGCGGTATTAGATACAACTCTAGAGAGCTATGACGAAATGCTCTGACAACTCGTATATTGGTAATTGGTTAGCTGTGTCGCTGTGACAACTCGTACACGTGAGCTTCAACTTCCCACAAATGCCAACATATATCCAAGACCAAAAGGTCTATACAGGGGGCAACAGAACACATTTTGGGCAACGGCGATCTTTCGAATGTAAAATTTGATGCTTGTATTTGGGGTACTAAATACAGCCTCTTGATATATGTGTACCAGCAAGTTCTGCACTGCTTGCTTACAATAATATACTGTCTGATTATCAGATTACAATAATATACTGTCTGATTATCAGATTACAATAATATACTGTCTGATTATCAGATTACAATAATATACTGTCTGATTATCAGATTACAATAATATACTGTCTGATTATCAGATTACAATAATATACTGTCTGATTATCAGATTACAATAATATGATCATAAACATACCATGTAGAACCCCAGTCAAAGAAAGATAGTCTCTACCTAGATGGTGGTGACTGAATAAAGAATAAAGTTGTGATATTTTCTAAATCCCAAAGAAAGGTCTACAGCAGTCTGATATATCTATTTTGACTTTGAGCTAACTATCCTGGTTTGTCTATTCTGACAGATCCAATAATACTGACACAATGTGTATATTACACTTAAACACAGGAAACAATATATGGGCGTAGCCATCCTCCACTCTCGGGACCCAAACTAGGCCTATGTCACTTTCCTGATCAATACCTTTCGAAATGTGTAAAGATTATTTCTCTAAGTCGCCTGCTTGTCGAGTTATAAAAACACAGACAGACAGACGGATGCTAAGGATTTAAATGATAAGATATACTAATTGCAAACAAAATAGCACCCCCTAGAGAGAAATAAGGGAAGGTAACTAGATTTGAGGCTAATATTCAACCAGATACCTACTGGTCGCAAACCCCTATAAACAGCTTTACCTAATATGTAGTAAATCGGCTGCGCACATCTTGATCAAACTATATTCCCTAATACAAATCACCCACTACGTCACGTAGCGTGACTTTTTCGCTCAAACATATAAAAAATTCAGCATACATTAGCCACCATTTTTTTCCAGCTACGGCCGCCAGAAATTAGAATCATTCCGTCCGACACAATCACCGTGAATATGGGAGGTGGGCACTCGAACTGGCTCCGAGTTTTTCACTATTAAAATTTTAAAAGGTTGTTTGGATATGTTTTAGTGTTGAATATTATAGAAATATCTTAAAATATATCAAAAACCATTTCTCGCTCAGTCCTGATTATAGTCTTAGGTCCAAAAAAATCACTGGTATCAGCCTACTATTAATTTCGTTACTTGTTATGTATTAGCGTTAAAAATCGACAAAAATCCAGAAAATTCACAATGCATAAATCCACCTGGCATGTCAATATTTACCTTGTGGGACATTACCAGTGGAAGTCTTGACAGATGTTGACCATGGAAATTTCAAATTACCGCCACTGACAGCTGATTGGTGCTACAGAATGTCACTCAATTCGTAAACAGGGAGCCTTCTCACCCTTCACTGATCATGTCTTCATCCACCATGCTTTTTCCAAAGTGGCCCAAATCAACACCAGGAAGTACAGTTTGAAGACTCATCTGCAAGTTGAAATATCAGATGTATCAGAAATGCTGATAAATCGCAGCTCATAAAATCCATAAAGATCTGCTCTCAAATTTCTAAACAATGTAGATCGTGGCTACTGACCCGGAAGTGATTAGTTGTAATCTGATGCCACCTGTACAATCTATACATCGCACAGGCGCAGTAAATATGCAGCGCATATCGCACATATACAGTAAATACATGTAAATGTATGTTATAAATATTTTAACACATTCTCCACCGCTTAGAGTTTACGCAGACATAAAAACTCGTGTCTATTTAATAAATTGACGAACATAACAAAGACCAGTGTGGGATGGGTAATAACATATTCGATGATATGTATAGCAGGGAAGATGACCACTTCTGAGATGATGATATCTATGACGAAGAGGTTAAAATCTCAACCGTGAATATGTTGATAATGATTAAGATGATGGACCCTTAACAAATGCTGATGATGGTAATGACAGCGATGGCAATGATAGTGATGATAGTGATCAGGTGTGTGAATTATGGGAGATTTACCCTAGTTTTACTCCTTCCCCAGTCCTTTACTCATCATTCACCCCAGATTTGAATCCTTACTTAATGTTTAACCCTCAATGCCTGATTTTGATTCTTACTCCAGATTTTTTCCTTATTCACTGATTCCGGTTATCGATCTTGATTTACAGCTGCATACGCTCCTTTATCATGATCATGATCCTGAAGCTGCATCCTGTTCCAATCTAGGTAAACCAAGATGGTAAATCAGGGGAATACCGTGATATTATATCTGAGTTTACTCAGATTGCATCCTGTTCTTGTGTTAGCCGAGATCCGGTGATGTCACTTCTGGTGATGACTTCACTTCCGGTGATGATGTCACTTCCGCTCCACGCTCTCTACCCTAAACCCGAATAGAACTGAGGGATTTATATTCCCACCACTATTCTACATTTAGGGAATTTTAATTATAATCAACTCACTTTGGCTATGGACTTGAGGACTTAATATTCAAACAAATGCCTTGCCAAGAATACTTTAAAGTTTGGTCACTGACAGGGGGAAGTCGTGGAAGTTATACAGAGATCTCCGTGATTGGCTGTTGATATTAATATCACGTGCCAGTTACCCGGAAATACCGTCAAATAGACACCAATCATAAAACTGAATTTTGATCTATTTATTTTTGATCAAATCTTTCCTCTTTAGTTGTAAAGTAAGGACAGTATTCTAGCGAATGATACAGACTACGTTTCTAACAGCATAATAAAATAACACTTGTGACCTGATCAAATTTTTTTATTCAATTAATAAAGACGCGTGAAAATCAGTTTTGAAACCCGCAATGTTTCCTGACCTAGCAAACAAAGGGTATAAATGTTTCTGAACATGATATGAATGATACAAGTAAAAACAAAGATTCGAAGTTTTGAAAATACATTATTCGCATAATATTTTCAAGTTTCTTGTATCGTATGCCCGCCACATAGGTTCTCGCATCCCTCTCACTCATATTGCTAATATGCAATACCAGCACGTCTCATTTGTCATCATATAATATGGACCATACGTATAGAACAAACACAGAGAGACGGTTACTAATATAGATTAAGATTATTATTACGAGGTGTTGGTTTTCCTCTTCCGACAACTCACTGATCATCATCCGAACGCATGGCACGATCATACGTAGAAACTTTAGGTTAAAACGAACTAAATGACGTCACTTCCGCCAAAGGTGGATGTTCGTGGTAAGCATATGCCGCATTAAATGCTCAGTTGTGTTATTACTGGATAATATCATAACTAACTTTTATTGTGTTTCGCTAACTTAGTAAGTGTCGATTAATTTCTGAAAAAATTGGGACAGTCCCGAGCCTGTGTTCTTTTCAGGGCACAATCAAACGACGATACCCACGTGACCAGCTCAGACGGTTGAAAACGGCTCGTCTCAGAAGGCAGTTTACGTTATCAAAAATCAATTGGATATGAGTGTGGTTTGGTACATACCACGTGAAGTGGGAGGAGTTCAAGAAGGTCAGTTTTTCAGCGGCGAACTGAACCTGTTTAACCTGGAACGTAATGGGGCAAAACTTTAGTTCATTGTTACCTATAGATGTGACATAAAGACGGAGCTTGCTGATTCATATTTCATTGTCATCAATGTTTGGCAATATTATCTAATTGGAATAATCAGTATCGATGAAAATGCTGAGCAACTCGTGAGTTTCATACACATGGGGCCATCCTAGACGATAGACCCGAAATAGGTGTATTTTATCAAAGTTTGTGTATTTCACCCGAGATATGGTGTTCTATATTCACGGCGATCGTAATTTTGCAGTTAATTTTGATCTCGTCCCGTTAGAGGATGCTGAGAAGGGAAGTGCTAGATATCACAGTGGTATAATTACTAAAAATAGCTCGAAAAACACCCCCCCCCCTCCCCTCCACAAGCTCGCAATTCCGGGCGGGAGGGAGGGTCATTAGGTTCCGCAGTTTGCTCTAATTATATTAAACAGATGAATATGGACAAAGATTTCAGTCGGAGACAATTTTACGTGAAATTTGCAGCTGATCTCCCGACCAGTCAGCAAATTTACTTAAATTCCCAGGCTGAAATTTCACAAATTCGCTTCTATTTTAGCTCTCCGCGATCTACAAATCACATTTGACTGATGGAGTTGTTTCCCTTGATATGCCTGCGATTACATCATTTTCTTTCTTAACTGTCATATAGGATGTGGTACACATATATGGGGAATTGTGCCCAGGTTACTCCCTAACTTAGCCAGAAAGATGTTTTAGCGCATTAGGACTTATATAGTGTAGACGTCAAATTTCACTGATTGCAAAGATGGGGGGTGGGTTACAGAATTAGCTGCAAAATATTTATTCTTTGGAGCTTGGCTAAAATATTACCCTCGGTACTTCTTCAGATATTAACCTATCTGTGGTATCAAGAGTTTCAAAATTTTCATTCCTTTAGGTTAAAACGAACTAAATGACGTCACTTCCGCCAAAGGTGGATGTTCGTGGTAAGCATATGCCGCATTAAATGCTCAGTTGTGTTATTACTGGATAATATCATAACTAACTTTTATTGTGTTTCGCTAACTTAGTAAGTGTCGATTAATTTCTGAAAAAATTGGGACAGTCCCGAGCCTGTGTTCTTTTCAGGGCACAATCAAACGACGATACCCACGTGACCAGCTCAGACGGTTGAAAACGGCTCGTCTCAGAAGGCAGTTTACGTTATCAAAAATCAATTGGACATGAGTGTGGTTTGGTACATACCACGTGAAGTGGGAGGAGTGGTAATCAAAAACATCAGTGTGTAGTTCCGGGATAAAGTTCAAGAAGGTCAGTTTTTCAGCGGCGAACTGAACCTGTTTAACCTGGAACGTAATGGGGCAAAACTTTAGTTCATTGTTACCTTTCTGCTCGTAGCCATGTGGTAACGGGTGCTATCTGCGTGCAATAGGGCGTTTCCCAAATGGTCACATCCGACTGGTCCCGTTACATCCGACATCGGTGCAATCACATTCATACAACGAAGACACACCTCTCCAGAAAGCGATCGATTGAAACGATCCCATGGTGGGCCTCGAAGTGCCCCCATCACAAAATAAAAAGCATATCATTTTCCCGTGGTCTGTCGCCGATTTTATTTTGTTTTCAAATATGTTAGGCCGTTTGTAATATGATTTAACAAAGAAGCATGCTCCACCAGAGTCAGAAATAAAATAGCTAATTCGCACAACTTCGTTTTGGTCTCGCGTAGACTCCCCCAGTCTTGTGCCTCGTGAAACTGACATCTCTGCACGTCTGAGAAATATTTGAATACAGATAATTTCATTGGCTCGTTTAAATGGGGCCGACATTTGACCTCATGCTTTGGGAACAACTTTCGAACTCGATTATCTCCCTCTAGATAGATGCCGCCGTGTGAAATACATGCCGAATCACAGCGGGAATCTAAGGGTAGTGTTAAGTGAAACGTGAAATGCCCTTAGCAAGCTAAGATGCTCACTGATATACCCATACTGTATTGGACATTCAAAATGCATAATGCATCATATACAAAGCGATATCCATAGCTGGTTAAAGAAACATTATATATGAACTAACTTATGTCCACCTTATGTCGACCGATCCCTAATGGAAGTAAAACCATAATGGTAAATATAACATACAGCTATTTGAGAAGACATGTAGTGCGATGTTTAAAGAATGCGGATACTAAAATACCTCAGTGTTCTTCAAAGAACTTAAGGCGGATGGATACATGCTATAGGCCTATAGAGAACAGTGAACAGTTTTCTTTAGTTTCCCGCCAACGTGTACAGAAGATATTTTCTTAAATAAAAAACGACGTGGCATTAAGGCCCCGAAAAATTCCTTATTTAACTAAATAATATACGATAAATGTCATTTTTATATGTGTATATCATATGATCAAATTTGGAACTGTGCTGGTTGAAATTTGGCAACACAAACATACCAACAGCAACAAGATATTCCAATGGGTACGAGTTGTGCAACTCTTTTGGGCGACCCATATCTGCCCTGTTATGAGTACGACTATATGCAGACGTTCTCAAACACCGATCATTTCAAAGCCCGTTCCTTTTCATTTGCCAAACGCTATACAGACGATATTCTCGCTGTGGATCATAACTATATAATATTATTTGATAAGCAGTTTAAAAATATGCTCTGATGTGATAATGATATAAATAATCCTACATTACAGAAGAAAACATCACTACTCCATACTGTCTTCACGAGTTATGGTCTTCACGTGAGTCACGGATTTATACTACATGTATAAGACATTGCAGTCGTGGTAACGTTCAAATGTTTTAGCATGAACACTCTATAGGGATAACAGTTTCAACATTAAAAATCAATAGTTACTCATAACAAATATCTGCTAATTTCGCTTCCAGCTAAAGCACCACTGACATATTTCATTCAATGTTTTAAAAACAATTTTCAAAATTTTGTCAACTCGGAAATATTCTCTAGATAGGGTCCAAACATTTAGAAAAGATAAGCTTACAAAACGCCGGAAATATGCACTAAATAGGGTCCAAACATTTAGAAAAGATAAGCTTACAAAACGCCGGAAATATTCTCTAAATAGGGTCCAAACATTTAGAAAAAATAAGCTTACAAAACGCCGGAAATATTATCTAAATAGGGTCCAAACATTTAGAAAAAATAAGCTTACAAAACGCCGGAAATATTCTCTAAATAGGGTCCAAACATTTAGAAAAGATAAGCTTACACAACGCCGGAAATATTCTCTAAATAGGGTCCAAACATTTAGAAAAGATAAGCTTACAAAACGCCGGAAATATTCTCTAAATAGGGTCAAAACATTTAGAAAAGATAAGCTTACACAACGCCGGAAATATTCTCTAAATAGGGTCCAAACATTTAGAAAAGATAAGCTTACAAAAACGCCGGAAATATTCTGTAAATAGGGTCCAAACATTTAGAAAAGATAAGCTTACAAAACGCCTGCGTGTAATATTCTGTATAACGATCATGCTTCATATATGTTGAGAACCCTTTATCAAATATTTTTATTTGATAAACTGGCACATAATATTTTTTAACGTTCACCCCTCTCTACCCTAAACCTGAATCGAACTGAGGGACTCGTATTCGAACTGAGGGACTCGTATTCTCACCACTATTCTATAGAACATATAGAGAATTTTAATTATAATCAATTCACTTTGACTATGACTCTCTAGCGGATGTCGGATTTGAAAACTCAATATTCAAACAAATACCTTACCAAGAAAACTTTAAAGATAGGGACCTTCTTATTCCATACAGCCAATGTATTCAAAATTTGGAGAAAGGCATAGGAAGCATGTTCTGAATGTCACTTCAGATGCATGTACATGCCGTCATGGTCACTGGCAGGGGGAAGTCGTGGAAGTTATACAGAGATCTCCGTAATTGGCTGTTGATATTAATGTCACGTGCCAGTTACCCGGATATACCGCCAGATAGACACCAATCATAGAACTGAATTTTGATCTATTTCTTTTTGCTCACCTCTTTCCTCGTTAGTTCTAGTGAATGGCACAGATCATGCACCAGTCCGTGACAGACTGCGCTTCTAACAGCACAATAAAATAATACTTGCGAATTAAAAAATGTTTGTTTTTTATTCAATTAATAAAGACGTGTGGAAATCAGGGTTTAAACTTTCCTGACCTAGCGAACAAAGGGTATTAATGTTTCTGAACATGATATGAATGATACAAGTAAAAACATAGATTAGAAGTTATGAAAATACATTACTCGCATAATATTTTGAAGTTTCTTATATCGTATGCAGCCACATAGGTTCTCGCATCTCTCTCACTCATATGGTTAGTATGCAATACCAGCACGTCTCATTTATCATCATATAATGTGGACCATACGTGTAGCACAAACACAGAGAGACGGTTACTGATATAGCGTAAGATTATTATTACGAGGTGTTGGTTAAGGAACTAAGCTGGTCCATCTACGAATGAGGCTACGTACTCTGGAGGTTGTATTCAATTGGTTTATCGAACAAAACTTCCTCTTCCGACCACTCACTAGCAGTGAGTGAGTTAGGGTCTAACGTCGCGTTCAGCATTATTTCGACCACATAGCGATGATATAACTAACTACTATATGATTAGCTGGACATGTGCGACTATTACCAATACTATATTGAACATTCAAAATGCATAATACAGCATATACAAAGGCAGATTCATAGCTGGATAAAGAAGCTGAATGAACAAACTTACGTCCACCCTTGTACAACGATCCCTAATGGAAGTAAAATCATTATAGCAAAGAAAACATACTGCTATTTGAAAATACATGTAGTGCGTTGTTGGAAGAATGCGAATACTAAAATACCTTAATTGCACAGAGGGCAGTGAACAGATTTCTGTAGTTTTTCACGAACGTGGCCAGGGAATATTTTCTTAAATCAAGAACGTCGTGGCATTAATGTAACGGAATGTTTCTGTTTTAATTAAATAGTACGATAAAATGCGACCTTGCGTACATCATCTGATAAATTTTGAAACTTTGCAGGTTGACCTACTTCTAAAATCAGGTTGTGGGCACTCGGCAACTTGGAAGAGTGTCTCATTGAAAATATCAGCTGTTGTTTTTGTTTTGATGGGATGGTATTATGCGATGTCGTTTTCTCGTAAATCGAGCAATTGAAATAATAAATTTTCTGAAGGCTACATTTAATTAAAAATCTCTCGTGTTTCACACATCAAAAACAAACTCTCTTGTTGGGATGAGAATAAAATCGATGCCTTTCTTTCTTATTTTTCATTTCCATTGTTTCAGACCCGCCCCCAACAACGGCAGCCAACTTTATGGGTAAAAATAAATGAAAGTATGGATAATTGCAACGATTTTTAAAACTGCTGCATCTTCTCTCAGCTATCCCTAATGAAAACCAGTCAGCAAATGGGAAAATGTACAGCACTCTCTCATATCGTCTATATATAGCATCTCACTTGGCTGCAATGCCGATATTTATTTGGATATTGAAGGTAACTTGAACTTACACGATTTTTTTGCCAAAACAAAGCCCGTGATCATGTCAGATAGTATTGTTCACTTCCGATATAATTTGTTGTTGCTGTAGTTATTGTTTAATTTGGGCCCATTTTGTCAAACATGCCAAATATTGAATTAGATACCGAGGTCGAATACGTATTATCAAATGAGATCAGAATATGCCATAAACCGGAATACTCGGAATCACCCGTAGAAGTTTATTATGAAATAGAGAAGCGCTCAGCAAGGACACCATCTTCTGAAATTTGACTGCACTCTATCTTACCCAGGGAGCATATCATGTTATAAAACGTTATAATACCATTGTGCTAACTATCATGGCGATGTTCTACATAAATATGAAGATTATATCAAAATGGATGGTTTTAATATTATATGAAGAGTTGTTGATATGATGTGATAAATAGAGATTATCATGATAGTGGGTGATCCGCGACGTTGTATCAACATCTCGTTGTCTGAGGTTGGACTGTGGTATTAGCCTCGCCCGTTGTATCAACATCTCGTTGTCTGAGGTTGGACTGTGGTATTAGCCTCGCCCGTTGTATCAACATCTCGTTGTCTGAGGTTGGACTGTGGTATTAGCCTCGCCCGTTGTATCAACATCTCGTTGTCTGAGGTTGGACTGTGGTATTAGCCTCGCCCGTTGTATCAACATCTCGTTGTCTGAGGTTGGACTGTGGTATTAGCCTCGCCCGTTGTATCAACATCTCGTTGTCTGAGGTTGGACTGTGGTATTAGCCGAGCTAAAAGTAAAATATTTTTACGGAAAAATACGTCGATGTTCTCAATGGCCGCTTCGCAGATTCGAAAAAGAAAAGAAGTCTGCTTAATATAGTTCGAGATAAAAATAAAGATTTAGGAACAAAGCCGTTGTCAAACATAATTGAAATAAATTATTTAATCAGAAATCGTATATTTTAAGTCTGAATATACAGTATAAAGCGAATGAAAAATATCGATACATTTTCCGGTTTTCTTCAGTCACTTCACATATACTGTTTCTACATATCTCACTCCGCGAGGGGAATCTCAGAATGTTCACGTGACCGGCAAATTCGAAGGCGAAACGGTTCTTGTTTTTGGGAGAGGAGGGTCAGTATTACTTTCAACAAAGGACCAAAGACAGTTTTTCTCAATCAGAAGACTACCGAAACATTATATTTGAGATACAATTATTGAATGTTGCGCCGTGAAAGACGCCAGCTGTGGTCTGAGATTTAGAAGTTGAAAGAGTTTGTTGAGTGGACTGGTGGTTGAACACGAGCAGATCACGAACCATGCATGGAACTGGAAGGCTGACTTTGAGGAGTGACATTTCATGGTTAGGCCTACTGGGATAAAGTGGATGTCTCATGAGAGTACTGGTCAGAGATGTCTGGAATGGATGAACTTGTAGACGATAAGTTAGCGATTATTCCGCTCATAGATTTGCTGCTGCATTTCATTGAACGCCACCGAGTACCGATTTATGCTGGCGATATTTTTATGCCCCGTCAGCTGCATAATGGTGGCTGGAGCAACACCGAGATGTAGAAGGCGAGCTGCAGTGGATTTGCGAGCACTGTGATTCGTCTTTCGGCCCAAGAACCCTGCCTTGTCTGCCATTCATAGAAGTCATTTTGTTTAGGGCCATTCATGGTCAAATTGAGTTATTTTCTGGCAAATTGAATTTTTAGCGGAACAAACATGAATACTAAAATACGATGAATTGATCTATTTACACAATATACACCCAGGGCCAATGTTGACACGTAGATTCGGATAATTTGCGTTGGTAAAATAACAGCGACAGGTGAGTGAACATAAAATTCAGTAAACGAACTGCAAGAAGCAGACGGCACACATCCAAAAACAGCACCGTTAACTAGAGCCTATGGGCTTTAATGAGATCTGGTAGCTGGGTTATTGGGGGATAAGTTTGTAATGAAATAAACGCACAATTATATATTTAATTTCAAGTTAGGTACAGGTGGCACCAGGCACGAATGTATGTGGCTAAAACGCAATCACAAGTTACATCCTGTGACAAGGTATATGAAGGGCCGTTCGCGCAATAAACGCATCCTTACGTTTAAAAATTGTAAAGCTTTAAACAGTTTAAACGTTTAAACTTGAACCAACCAATCAGGTGTTATGAACTGACATTTTCCTGTTAAAAAGCAAACGTTTCCAGTTGTAAATTCGCGACTTCAGACATTTCCTGTCAAAAGAAAAATTTGGTCTTTTAAAGGTTTCCGGTTAAAAGGATAACTTTTCCGGTGTGATCGCCCAATCAGATTTTTTATTTGGGCCGCGTGTATTCCAACATCTACACTAACACGTGCAAATCTCCACTGGCAAATGTTTCCGGTATAAATTAGGTTTTGGAGAATATCTTTGGCACCGGGACAATTTGCGCAGGACATGCTGCACGGTGGGCATGAGGAATACAATATGCGCGAATAGTTGTAAGAGTTATTTTGATTGGTTCAAACAGACTACATAGCGGAAACGTTTTGCCAGTGGACACGTGTTGATGTTGAGGTTTGAACATACGCGGCAGCAATAAAAAAATCTGACTGGACGATCACAACCGGTAACGATTTCCCTTAAACCGGAAACGTTTAAAAGTCTAGAATATTACTACTGGAAACGTTTGTCTTTTGACAGGGAACGTCCAAAGTATTGGACGTTACAACAGCAAACGTTTGCTTATGGACAGGAAAGTTCTTCCAAATGTCAATTCATGACATCTGATTGGTTGGTGCAAGTTAAACGTTTGAATTCATTAAACGTTTGGATTTATGGCGCGAACGGCCCTTCTTAAAAGGTACCGACATAATGAAGTTGAACATACCAAAGAAAGGCAATCCTAGGATAAACATAACTCCGAAAATGGAAGCCGAAATATAGAATATTATATCACAATGACTTCCATTTTCGGAGTTACTTTTATCGTAGTTTATTTGAAATTGATCTGTGGAAACAATGAAAGGTAGTCCTATAACGAGGGAAGTTGCACACGTTACTCTAACCATGTGTTACCGAATTACTTTCCGTCCAATTAGACACTACAGTAGGTGCTCATTAGAGCATTTTCACAAAGTGGATGCTCCTATGTTTTCATGAGAAACGGCTCCGCCGGATCCGCCGCCGCTGCCGCCGCCGCCGCCGCGACTTTAAACGTGAATATCTCTGAAACCGTTAAATATTTTCGGGTCAGACTTTGCGTGCTATCTCCTTAGGCTTGGGAAATTTGTCTGGTTTTGTTTTGATAGCCGCTGCTCACCACTAGGTGGCGTTGTAGTCAGAGCATAGGTGAACCTTTCTGTGACGATTTCGTCTGAACGGCTTGTCCGATTTCTTTGAAATTTTATTACCAATGGTCTTGAATGATAGGCAATGTGCTGAAAAGGTTTTGGTGTTGCTGGCATAACTTTTAAGGCAAGTTTTTTGCATCTCAAAAATAAAAGTTTTTCCTGAAATGAAAATTTAGCAAATCGCTTGGAGAAATATTTAAAAACTGTTCTATTCTAGGCTGCCAAGCATAAATATAGGATTGCTGACATGATAATTCCCTTTCGGTGGGAACCAAATTGCCATTCAAATGAGAAATCTCAATTATCTGATTTAACATCAAAACCTTCTTAACCATTATCATGATTAATTTTTTTTCCATTGGCTTTAGATTTCATCTGCTTGTTTTTCGTGGTATTTGGTCATCATTAGGTGGCACTATAGACTTGAATTCAGGTAAACATATGTAACATGATATCTTCTTGTTGATTAATTTGTTTGATTTCCATGAAATTTGGGTATACTGATCTTGCAAGACAGGCAAAGGACTGACAAGATTCTGGTGGTGTTGGCGAAAACATGGAGGTACGTTTTTGCATCTCAAAATAGGATTTTTTTCACAAAAATGGAAATTTACTTCTTCGAATCAAGAAAAAATAATTTTAATTTGCCTAACATGAATATAACATTCTCAGTGTTATAACTCACATCCCTTGTAAGCCAAATGGCCATTTTTCTTAATACGTGAAATTCTCAGGACTTAGTCCAATACCTACATTCCCAGGCCAGATCTGGGGATTTTGCTTCATTATGTAGCTTTGTGATATTTGTTCATCATTGGGTAGCACTGCAGACAGTAGACTTATACAGCACAATTTATTGGCTCTTCGTGAAGTTTATTATTGTGATCTTGTTAGACAGACGAAGGATTTTAAAGAATTGACCTCCCATATGGATTTCGTGACCCATCAACATAATGCTTTATTTATATTTCATAATGCATTCTTTTTTACAATTCATAATTTAATTAACATTATAGTTTAAAAATGGATTGAAAGGACATTGGTGCCGCTAACACTGGCTTATATGTGGCAGTGGGGGTTTTTACAGCTAAATATAAATAAGTCCAGGTTAAATCAGACCCTGCTTACACACAAAAATGCTAAAATGTGGTCAGAGAAAACAATCTGCCATTAGTCTGGTGTGATACTGTATGAAGAAGTGCAAGGATTTAAGACAGCTTGAAATCAGCTAGGCCTACCTAGTGTATGCCTGTTTGTTGTTCATTCAAGTGATTAATCTGAAGTGGTTGACTTATTGCATAATGCGCTTAACATAAGGGGACTAGTGCTTGTGTCAACAAAGTAAACAGAATCAGTGCTTCTTCTCTCTCCAATACTGATAATAATAATCTGATCCTATTTGAACAGTGGTATGGTTATCCCAATAACAAGTTTAGTTTCCAGTGACTTTGAAGAGCTTGGCTTCCAGATGTCTGGAGAAGCATTCTAGCCAATTTTCAATGAGTAAAATCACAAATTATCACTTCCTTAATGCTAAATTTGTTTTTTGTTCATGTGAAGATCCCCAGAATTTGCTTGAAACTTGAGAGATGAAATGGCACATACATCTATCATTGCATTTTGACAGCATAGTTATACTACTGTTAACTATGTTTAGACTGAAAAACTGGAAAGATTTTTGAAATGGAACTTCTACATTCCTGCTATATGGCACATCTCACCTGGGACATTTTTGTATATAATTTAAGTAAAATGGTTCTGATGCATTTTGACAGAATATTTAGACTTTGAAGATAATATGGAATGACTTCTCAAATGGAACTGAATTGTCCATGTCATCTGTGTCTCTGTCTGTCTGTTCATCTTTCTGGTCATACCACATATGCAGATAGTGATGGATCAGAAGCCTTATTAAAATGACTTCACCTGTTTTATTAAGGTTAAATGTAACATTAGCAGTAATTTTTAAAGAAGTTAAGACAGGCTCTCCAAATTCATAATACATGTGCAATTGGTGACCGACTAGAAGCCTATCCCAGTTGACTAAACCTATTTTTTCAAGGTTATACTTTATATTATGATATAACATGAAATATAGCTTGGTTTTCTAAATTAATACCACATATGCAACTGATGATGGATCCGGAGTGCATGAATGTCTGACTTTAAAAACTGTATGTTAAGTCACATACTTTTAACTATCAACAAACACTTCAAATCTAACATTCTTATCATCAACATTGTGGTTGTTCGCGTGTGTTGCAACAGCCTCATGCTTCAACAGTAAATTAAACTATGACATATCGGCTGAACTGGTGAAACATCCACCATTTCCAAGCTCTGACATACCACGTCACTGTCAGAATATGGGTACCATGACACAGTGATAGATCACACAGCCAGTGAAGGTTCCCGATTTATGTTGAATGCCGTTGTTGCCTAAGTACTATTAGCAGCATTGCTTCAATGCATTTTGCTGTGAAGAACAGGACTTTCATAAGGTGATGTTTAGCACTGTAATATCACTTGTCTTTATTGCACCATGTAAGCAACCTGTCTTGTGTCTTGTGCGCTGTCCTCAGTGTTTTATAGGGTGGATGGAGGGTGTCTGGTTCCATGTTGCTTCAAAGATTTCTTCTTTGAAGTAGCAGGAACACAACTGGGCTGGGTGGTGCTTAGTTGGTTCGTCGTGATATGCTGAAATATTGTTGAAAGCGACGTTAATAATAATATAATAATAATAATAATACTTTATTTACAGAGGAGATTCAATTAGTACAAGACCAATCTTCCTTGAGTCCCTCTCTCGCTCACTCATGCACACAAGACACATATTATGACACAATAGAAAACAGCATGTGATCAATGATACAATAAATCATGTACATGTAGTATGATATTTTGACAGAATATGAGCTTCCATTCGTCTCTTGAATATATTTAAATTTGATGAGAATTTAATATTATTGGGGAGCTGATTCCAAAGAGTCACACCAGAGTATTGAAGAGAATGTTTATATGCTTCAGTTTTGGGTTTAGGGACCACAAGATTATTAGAGGTGGTAGATCGTAGAGCTTTTTGGTAGACAGTTGCAGTTGGAGTAAATTGTTTACAGAGGTAAATTGGAGCTAGGTTATGTAGTGATTTAAACATAAGAATTGCTTTGTGGTAAGTAATTCGGTCATATATAGTCATCCATTGTAGCTTCTTAAACATTTCTTGACTTGGGGTATTATAGTCTGCATTCAATATTATTCTGGCTGCACGCTTCTGAAGACGAAGAATGCAGTCTAATGACTCTCTGGAGGCAGAACCCCATATTGTACAACAGTAGTCAACCAGAGGTAATACATATGCATTGTAGTACAGAATCCTAGCATGGTTAACGTTAAATTCTATTCACTCACTCACTGTAAGCAACCTGTCTGTGTCTTGTGTGCTATTCTCAGAGTTTTATAGGGTGGATGGAGGTTATCTGTTTCCATGCTGTTTCAAAGATGTCGTCTTTGAAGTAACAGGAATGCAACTTCACTTGGCTGGGTGGTGCTTAGTTGGTTCGTCGTGATATAGCTGAAATATGGTTGAAAGCGACGTTAAATTCTATCCACTCACTATTAGCAGCATTTTACAACAACAGTTTGCTGACTTCCAGTTGTCTGCCAGTTCTATTTGCCGGCATTGTTTTAGATAGAATACAACAGCTTTTTTCATACAATCAGGAATGAAAAAAAAGGTTGAAATCTTAATGTTCCAATTTTCGTAGAGATATAAAAGGGGCAATTTGAAATTTTATTTTTATTCTGATATTCAATTTTTTAATGTTGGCGGGTCTGTGAAACACAAAATTAAGTTTTGTACTGCCTTACACTGGGTTTCGCCCATTAGTAAAGAAATCCCTTCTCAGAGGCGCTACTACCAGGGATGATTCCCGATTGCTCATCGTCCATGGGTATATGCCCCACCCTCTGTCCCATTCTTAAAAAAAATTGCCACATCTAATGGAGGGTGTGCCCATTTTAGGGAGATCTAAACCCTGTGAGTACCAATTTATGTGTTACACATGTATTCGGGGAAATGCTCTTCTCCCGTGTTTCACACGAGCTTTCATTCAACCTTGACTTAACCAAAATAGTTGAATTTTGCTCTTTATCTTGATACATAATTCCTCCAACACATCACTTCTTCGAGATTCCAGATGAACACCATCACCACCATGTTAATTTAACCAGCATAAAGAAAGCAATATGATACCTTCTTTAACATGGTATTGTTGGTGTTGCGTTTTAACTGCAAACTGACCTGTTGAGAATTCGATGGAAAAGGGGCCAGTGGAATGAAGTCTAGGGGATTAAGGTTAGTTTGTACAGAACATACATATACTTAGGGGTAAATAGAGATTGATTTAGTGTTATGAGTGAGAAGGGCTGGACATCAAGGTTGGTGATGGTTATGTCACAAGTTAGGATAAGACAAGACATGTATATTACACTTTCTGGATATCCCACAGGTTGACTGGTGGAGTACAAGATAGGAAAAGATTATAAGATATGTTACAGCTTGCTCTTGTGAGAAAAGCAAACAGTGGCCTGCAAAGGTGATAATGAGACAATGGTAGCCAGGTTGGCTGCTATGGTAGAGAATGTCTCACATATACACCTAACCAGCTGAACTGTATAATTTTCTCAGCAGAGTCCAAGCTTTGGTAAAGTGACGATACCAGTCTGCCATACTTTAGAGCGTATTAGTCTCATATTTTGTGGGAAAACAATGAACAGAGTAATATGTAATGCAGATAAGGGATCAAATATATGCCAAGTGACTATTAGTGACTAAATATAGACATACAAAAGCCTTTCAACCACTAAGGATCCCCAAAATTCATCTCTGTGGAACTACTTTCATGCAGCGTAAGGCTATCCCGTGAGTCGGTTTGCACTTTTGTCCATTCCCTACAGCATTCTAAAGAGCCTCTGGCTGACGCCAGATCTCAAAAATACTGTTAAACTATTAATGTTGTAATAGATAAATTTTTATTTTTTTTTAGATTGTTTTAGATTTTTAAAAATATTTTTTATTTGCTTTTTACGTATGTGTTGTGCTTGTTGTTGTAACGTAATAGCTGCATTCCTAAGTTAGTTCCGGGGTTTCTGCAACAGAGGGCGCTGTGCCATATCAATGTCACTGAGCTTAAAAGAAGTCCGGCTATTCACAAAATCAAACTAGCATGATACAGAAAATTAGCAGATGACACTGCATCAGATGCCTTTGGCAGATAGGTATATGATAATGCCATTTATTATATACTTGATGATGAGATAGTGAAAATTATCAATTGAATAAAAGCGAATTTTCACTGCAGTGATGATATCAAATATATCATCACTGTGATGATATGACAAATGACGTCACAGCGCACAAATACATGTTACCGTTGTCACAGTGATAAGGCAATTGACCGAACCTCTACACGGTTTATGCATCAAAGAAAAATAAGATAAATATTTAGGAAGGATTTGTATGTCATTATGTCTTACGATGCCTTAGGATGCCATACGAGTGACTGCTATGGACGACGGTAGCAGCCACTCGCCTTCTCGCATACTCTCCCTGTATTTTGCTGACACGAGAAGTCAAGAAGTCGATAACTCGATGCGAGAAGTCGAGAACGCGAGGCGAGAAGTCGAGAAATCGAGGCGAGAAGTCGAGATTGCGAGGCGAGAAGTCGAGAACGCGAGGCGAGAAGTCGAGACGAGAAGTCGAGATTGTGAGGGGAGAAGTCGAGATTTTCTCGACTTCTCGCCTTCTCGTTTTGCTCCGTGGCAAAAAGGCGAGAAGTCGAGTAAGCGAGGATGAACGGATTCTCGCATTCTCGCCCTTTTAAAGAAAGGCGAGAAGTCGAGAAGGCGAGCATGCGAGAATGGAAGGATTCTCGCGTTCGCGACTTCTAGCCCTTTTCAGATTAGGCGAGAAGGCGAGAAAGCGAGAACATTCTCGACTTCTCGCCTTCCGATCTCTTTGATCACGTGTATAAGAGACCGGAAGGCGAGAAGTCGACAATGTTTTCGCCTTCTCGTCCTTTTCAGATTAGGCGAGAAGGCGAGAACATTCTCGACTTTTCGCCTTCCGTTCTCTTCGATCATGCGTATAAGAGACCGGAAGGCGAGAAGTCGAGAGAGACGAATGCAAATGATTTACATCGATAACTACCCCTTTTTGGATATTAATATTCCAGTGAGGCCTGCATATGGGGTAAACATATCTCCCGTAGTAGCATTTACTAGACCCTGTGTAAAATGTGACGATTTTAATCAACCTTACAAAATATTATTGCATAAACTTATAAAACAGGGCTATCAGTATCGTCAAAATTGGGAAACAGGCGTTTGGTGATATAGTCTTTTTGAATAAGTCTCTGCATTGATGTTTTGTGACGTTGATTGAAATTGTCATTTATACCCAGTATATTGCAAATATGTATACGCCATATGTAGGCCACTTTGACTGTTAGTATATAGAGTTGCCGCAGAGTTTTATTGTTAGGGATAGACCAAGGGTATGGAAATAGACGTTTAGGGGTCTAGGTGGGTCACTAGTGGTCCGATGGAGTTGAGTGAGGTATCAATGTGAAGCATATGTCAGGGGGCATCCGATGGGCTGGGTGTGGGGTTGGAATATGGTCATTCTGCGCATGCGCGGTAGACCAAGCGTATGGAATAGACGGATCTAGGGGAGCCCCTAATGGTCCGATGGAGTCGTATGAGGTATCAATGTGAAGTACTCGTGAAGGAGCATCCGATGGGGTGCGTGTGGGGTTGGAAGATTGTTATTCTGCGCATGCGCAGTAGACAAAGGGTATGAAAATAGACGTTTTGGGATCGAGGGGGTCCCTAATGGGCCTATGGAGTTGTATGAGGTATCAATGTGAAGCCTATGTGAGGGGACATCCGATTGGACTAGGGTCGTTGTCCACATTCTGCGCATGCGCAGACAGGGAATTCTGGGAAAAGGGTGTGGAAATAGACGTTTTAGGGTTTAGGTGAGCCCCTAATGATCCTATGGTGTCGTATGAGGTCTTATTTTGAAGCTGTCATGAGGGAGCATCCGCCTGGGCTAGTGTGTCGTTCGTTGTCAATAGTCTGCGCATGCGCAGTCTGGCCGTAGTATAGAAATAGACGTGTTGGGGTTTAGGTGGGCCCCTAGTGGGCCGATGGGATCGAGTGAGGTATCCATGTGAAGCAGTCGTGAGGGAGTATCCGACGGGGTGGGGGTGACGTGGAACTGACGTCATTCTGCGCATGCGCAGTAGAGAAAGTGTATGGAAATAGACATTTTCGCGCCGACAGGGGTCACTATGGGTCCGATGGAGTCGTACGAGGTCTTATGTTGAAGCTCTTGTGAAGCAGCATCCGATTGGACTCGCTTTCAAAAACCGATCCATTCAAAGCCCGTTCCTTCTCATTCCCCAAACGCTATATAGACGATCTTCTCGCTGTGGATAATCGCTATATAAATGACGCAGTGAAGGATATATATCCACCTTCACTGGATTTGAAGGAAACTACAGATAGCCCTACAGGCACATCTTATTTAGATCTCTATCTCTATAAAAATGAAGCGGGCATTCTCTCTCGTCGACTTTATGACAAAAGAGATGATTACAATTTCGACATCGTAAACTATCCCTTTCTGGATAGTAATATTCCAGTGGGACCTGCATATGGCGTATACATATCTCGCTTAGTAGCATTTGCTAGATCCTGTGTTAAATGTGATGATTTTAATCAACGTCACAAAATATTGTTGCAGAAACTTATAAAACAGGGCTACACCACCAAGCGCCTCCACTCAAAGTTTCTCAAATTTGGCGATACATATCGCATGCTGATAGCAAAATACGAACGTAGCGTGCAAGATCTATGGCGTTACGTTTCGTAACTTGTGTCTAATTCCGCTTAACCCGGGGCTAGGGGCCGTATGAACCCATGTACTTCAAGATCCTCATGGTACTCATATGAACAGTCACAATCAAAGCGTGACTGAGATACATCTTTTTTTAGATGACGACTCTTTAACGAATATTATGGATTAAGAATACTGATCAGCGATACGGATTTGATATTTTTGGAACACCATGATGTCTTGCCGGCATCATTGAAAACTGTTGACCGCTTCTCTCTTGCAGGAAACAAGCCTATGTTTATGTATACTATGATTGTCTTTTTGAATTTGGTGCTAATACTGTTATGTGGAAATGGAATAGGTTTTTGGATTATGGACGCGGATATTCTCTAATGGACGACGGCTGGATTATGAATGACGGACTAGACGCTTGTAATTTGTCCGTGTTCAAGGGTCTGCGCATGGGCAGTCTGGTCGTAGTATAGAAAGCAGGCATGTTGGGGGATGCGTGGGTGTGTGTGTGTGTGACCCACAACTAGGGGTCCCTGGTTGGGGTTGGGTGGTGTGCGCACAGACGTCACTTCCGGGTTTCACTAAAACTACCTTCGAACACAGAACAGTTCCAATGTTCCCCTTAGACGTAGCACCCGACCCGGTCCGCGCCGCCCCGCCCCGCCCAGGTCGCAGCGCGCGCGCGCGCGGGTTACTCCGGCCGCAGCGCGCGCGCGCCTTATCCGGCCGCACGCCTGCGCGAATGAAGTTCGGATTATCCTAGGCCACTGATGGGCTACTTTCTCCCCGGTGTTCGAAGCCAGTTTCACCGAATCTCCGCATGTCTGTTATAGCTTTCATGCATTATGCTCATAAAGAAAACACACAAGACAGGGTTTTTTTGGGTGAGATCTCATTTTATTATTCCGTGAACAACAACAACGTTGATCATGTTGTCGGCGTGTTGAAGGAGCTTCCTGACGAAGTGCGTTTTGCCGGAACCCGTCGGTCCTGCGATGACGCAAGTGAAGGGATGCTGCCACCGAGGGTCCAATTTTTTTTTTTTTTCAACTTATTTATAGAGGGTGGTCCTTTCAACCTTAACGGCTGCTCTCCCAAGGAGCCCTCCATGGTTCGAGGTGTATCCGTTGTCGTGGTAACCCGCTCTTGTAAATTTGATACGAGTGAACTGGAGTGGTGGTGGTGGGTACAACGTCGGTCGTCGTTGTCTGTTCACTGTGAGGGATGGTGGTGGTGGGTACAACGTCGGTCGTCGTTGTCTGTTCACTGTGAGGGTTGAAATCCGGTGGATTTTCAGACGTAGTGGGTGTACTTGGTGTAGGTGTGGAGCTTGGTGTGGAGCTCGACGTGGCTTGTACACGGGGTGTGGTGGTGACTGGGCTCGATACGGGGTTGACTGGTGCTATCTGTAGACCGGTTTCACTGGTGGCTGGTGTTCTCAGTTGGTTAAGTAACGTGCTGACATAGGCTACGTCGTAAAACACACCTCCGTACAACACACTCAGCAGGGTTAGGAGTATCACGACAAAGCCCACTTGCGCTTTGCGCGTTTTGGGAGACGCTGTGTTCAGAGACAGCTGTTGTTTGTCCATAGCACTGTGATCGGACGTGGAATGAAGGATGACGGCAGTGGTGTCTGGCTTTATAGTCGTTTCATCTGGTTGGCAGCGACCCAGGAATTGAAGGAACTGGGCCAACCTTGCCATTTGACGAAATGAAACAGTTTGCCACGTCGACGTTCCGTTTTCAAAATCTGCTCCACCGTGTAGTAGTCTTGCTGTGTTTTTACGACAGGCTGTAATTCCGTCTCGTAAAACGTCCCTAGCAACGGTTCCCCTTGAAGATCTTCCAGTTCATAGACTCGCTGCTGTCGGGGTAGGCGCCGTTTAATCAGGAAGTGCTCATCGCTCCAGTTGGGCAAGTAACTTTTCTCGAACTTGCCCTTGACTTTACTGATCCGTACAGGGTCTCCGGCCTTGAACATCTCCTTCGGCGCTCGTTGCGATTGTATGGGGTACAAGACACGCCGGACTTGGGCTTCATTGCGTTGGGTCACGGTAATGGGGGCTCTCTCTATACTCCGGTGATAGGCTCGATTGTAACCACTCACAAGTTTCGGGAGAACATCGATGTATTCTTATAGGTGAAATATTTATACATACGGCCTTTGAATGTCCTGTTGAACCTTTCCACCACGGAAGCCTTAGTCTCGTTGTACGTATGGAAGAAAAACACCTTCTGGGCTTTCAGAAAATGTTGGAACGGTCTGTTGAGGAATTCCGTGCCTTCGTCGGTTTGCAAATACAAAGGTTTGCGCCCGGTCTTGAAGATGTCTTTGAACGCCGCTATGAGATTCGCCCCCGTTTTCGTCCGGATGGGTAACACCCACGCATACTTCGATAGGATATCGATGCACGTTAAAATATACCGATTCCCATCGTTGTGTTTGGCAAAGGCACTCATATCGACCAAATCCGCTTGCCACTGGGCATCTATTCCTCCCACGATGACCCGGTTCCGTAGAAAATGGCGACGGACAGATCGATGTAAGGTATAGGTGTCTTGTTTTCTTAACCAATCTCGGACTTGGGCACGTTGTATCCCCTGGGGTTTGGCCGCTCGATAGAGAGCCGACAATGCACTATAGGCCGCCGGACTGTCGGGACTGTAGTATAAGTTATCCAACACCTTCTCCCAGCGCTTCATGGTGACAAATGATGATGGACCCTGGCTCTATCGTTTATTTATAACGGGTATATCTTGGGCCGGAGTTTCTTTCTGATTTTCTTCGTTGGCTTCTACCAGCACATTGTCCATGGTAAATGACCAGTCCAACTCATCTGATGACCGCATGATAAGCACTTGATCCACATCTACCACGGCATCTTCCAATGCAGATCATATATCAGGGTGAAGGGTAAAATGCACTATACCCCCATCTAGCCGAGCCAATTGAGCAAAGAAGGGGCCGCGTCGAATGTACACATCGTGACACAAGTGAATGAGGTTGCCGTCCAGTTCACCAGACAACACCCGTTTGAATTTGGTCCAGCCCTCTCGGGACAGACGAATGTGAGTTGGGCACGGTTGTGTAAGGTCCGCATCACATATGTCCCCCACCTCCTCCATGATATCTACCTTATCCGCATAAACGTGCAGGAAGACCTCGGGGGTTAAGCTGAGATACGCCCGTATTATATACTCTGTCATGGTCAGTACGTGAATGGTACAAAATTTGACTGTCTCTCGTATTTATAGGGAGAACCCCGTGAGATCAAAGGATCGGCTGGTCATGTCACTGGGCTGACTGAGTAGCCGGATAATCAATGGCATCATCGTCCGCTTCATTGCTAGACATTTGTTCATTGGGTTCTGCCGCCGCTTCACTCAGGGCACGAGCCCACTTCAACTCAGCAGCTGACCGCTCTTCCGGTGTAAACAGCTGGTCCACAATAGGCACCACTTTCTCGAAGGCTGTCCACAGATCGGGGTCTAGGGTGAAGCCTCGCGTAGGGTCTTGGTAACGGCCCAGGCGTGGGAAGAAGGGTCCACGGCATACGTAGATGGCATTGTCTATGTGGATGAGGTTTCCGTCGAGCTCACCGCTCAACACCCGTTTAAATTTGGTCCAGCCGTCACGGTGTAGCGTAACCGTATTCGATACGGTCTTAGCGCGGGACAAGCAAACATCTCCACGGTCTTTCACGAGGGTGACTTCATCTTCATAGACGTGTAACCCCACCCGGGGTGTAAGGGGAAGGATGGCTCGTAGGACAGGTGACATGGTTGATCCAATGACGAACGGTGAATGACACACACTCTGACTGTCTTTCGTATTTATGGTGAGGTCCCACTGTCAATGCCACAGCGCCAGGGTCAATAGGGCAAAGACTATTGTGAGGTCAACCAGCCGTCGCTGGTTCCGGCGTGAGCGCTCGTGGTCCATAGCCCGAGCATCAAGGATGGCTGTCATAGTCCAGTAGTGGTGAGTGATGGCACACCTCTCCATCGAGTGCACTCTGTCGAGGACCACTTCTGTGAACTCGTTCAGGATCTGGCATCGCCCCTCGTTGTCGTCGCCATCTGCAAACATGGACCGGGCCATTGCTCGGTAACCCGTGAGTGAATTAACCACGGTGGCATGCTGTAAAATGCGAGTCGCATAGGGCTGGATCTCCGTCATGGCTCTGCAGCCGTAGAAATGAAGGTGTCGGATCCAGAGGGATGTGTTTTATAGACCATGTCACACATGCGCGCCTAGACGTAGCTCTACGCGTGTAGTCCGTGATACGTACTATTTTGATTGGTTATGTGGCTCCTATAGAGATAGTACCTTATCGACAATGCGGACTACTTGTTCCAAAGCCGTCCATAGTTCGGGGTCCAGGGTAAAACCACCGTCGTTCAGACAGAGGAGTCGAGCGAAAAAGGGACCGCAGAAAATGTAGACGTCGTCACACAGGTGAATGCTATCACCGTGCAGGTCACCCAACAACACCCGTTTCAAGGTAGTCCATCCTTCCGGTGACAAAGATACGTGCGCTTTGGGTTCAGGCGTACAACAACACCTAAGTCCGCTATCGATGAGGTCCACTCGTTTTGGGTACAACAATAGGGTACAGCCAGGTGTAAGCCTCCGGGTAGCCACAGTCCCTTCTTTCACCTCGTGGTGTAGTAAGTCATCCACCTCGGGGAGTACATCTTTCAGTGCCATCCATAAGGGTGGACAGAGTGTGATATGTGAGTGTCATATAAGTATACTAAATCTATAGCCACCAAAATATTCAATTACTCCAATGCTGTCAAGGAGTTTGACTGGAACGTATACACGTCAGGAGGCTATAGTTGTGATTGTGAATTGTCGAACTTTATCTATACACCATGCAAACATATTGTGACCGGTGACCTTGATGTGGTGAGTGATAAGGATCTGAAATTACTCCAGTAGTATAGAGAATGGGGGTGCTAGCTCACTTTTTGGTGTCGATAGCGCTGAGTGGCTGTCTCGTGGTTTACGAGTGGTTGCCGAGTGGTTGACGAGTGGATGCCGGGTGGTAGCTGAGTGGATGCCGAGTGGTAGCTGAGTGGTGTGGTTGCCGAGTGGTGGCCGAGTGGATGCCGAGTGATTGGACCGAGAGAGAGGGGGCGCTCCTTTTAGATACTGATTGTAATGAGTATACCAGAGGTGCAATGAAGGGTAAACACACATGCCAGTGGCTTAGATTAAGCTCTACGGAGCTATGTGGTCGGAGATGCCTGGGGGATTACTGTAAGGTCCACCTTGCCGTGCTCCAGAGGGGTAGTGGCACAATTACAAGCGTGTAGTCCGTCATTCATAATCCAGCCGTCGTCCATTAGAGAATATCCGCGTCCATAATCCAAAGACCTATCCCATTTCCATATAACAGTATTAGCACCAAATTCAAAAAGACAAAAGTATACATAAACATAGGCTTGTTTCCTGCCTCAGGTGCGGAGTGGGTGTTTTTAACCGTTTCTCACTGTGCAAAGGCTGCGGATATGTGAACGAAAAAGTTAAGGCCTGGCAGCCGAAGCAAAGGATCTTTCAGGCCGAGTTTCGACGTCTGGCTGCAATTGATCCCTCTGTAGTATCCCATTTAGAGAAGTCTTTACCTTAGCCTATACCCACGCGATATGGCAACCATAGATGCTACAGTAAAGAACTTGGCAAAGCTACTTCGACAAGGGGAAATCACCCCCGAGGTCTTTGGGGATAGCATAGCTGCCCTTGAGCAGCGGCCAACACCAACCCCTAAAGGTGAAACACGTGAACGGCCAACCCCGGCAACACGTCGTTCCATCCCTAAAGGTGAAACACGCAGGCGGTCAACACCAACCCCACGTCGTTCCATTGAGCACCCAACACCGGCCCCGCGTCGTTCCATCCCTAAAGGTGAAACACGCAGGCGGCCAACACCAACCCCACGTCGTTCTATTGCTAGAAGCAAAGGCAAAACGCGCCTTACGGATGAGAAGTTTGACGAAGTGATGGCCGAGATTCTGGGGCCGTTCGAACACAAAAAGAAGGAAGAGCCATCAGCCTCCAAAACTTTCCGAACCACCCAGGACTACCAGAAGGAGATCCTGGACCAGTTCAATGTTGCGAGCAACGAAAAGACAGGCGTGCTTACCTTCAGGCAGACGCCGTGGGTAATCGGGGGTTTCCTGCGAGGTTGGCAGATGGATGTACCTCAAGACCATCCTTTCGGCGCGGACACAATTACAAGCGTCTAGTCCGTCATTCATAATCCAGCCGTCGTCCATTAGAGAATATCCGCGTCCATAATCCAAAGACCTATTCCATTTCCATATAACAGTATTAACACCAAATTCAAAAAGACAAAAGTATACATAAACATAGGCTTGTTTCCTGCAAGAGAGAAGCGGTCAACAGTTTTCAATGATGCCGGCAAGACATCATGATGTTCCAAAATATCAAATCCGTATCGCTGATCAGTATTCTTATTCCATAATATTCGTTGTAAAGTCGTCATCTAAAGAATGATGTATCTCAGTCACGCTTTGATTGTGACTGTTCATATGAGTACCATGAGGATCTTGAAGTACATGGGTTCATACGGCCCCTAACCCCGGGTTAAGCGGAATTAGACACAAGTTACGAAACGTAGCGCCATAGATCTTGCACGCTACGTTCGTATTTTGCTATCAGCATGCGATATGTATCGCCAAATTTGAAAACTTTGAGTGGAGGCGCTTGGTGGAATAGCCCTGTTTTATAAGTTTCTGCAACAATGTTTTGTGACGTTGATTAAAATCATCACATTTAACACAGGATCTAGCAAATGCTACTAAGCGAGATATGTATACGCCATATGCAGGTCCCACTGGAATATTACTATCCAGAAAGGGATAGTTTACGATATCGAAATTGTAATCATCTCTTTTGTCATAAAGTCGACGAGAGAGAATGCCCGCTTCATTTTTATAGAGATAGAGATCTAAATAAGATGTGCCTGTAGGGCTATCTGTAATTTCCTTCAAATCCAGTGAAGGTGGATATATATCCTTCACTGCGTCATTTATATAGCGATTATCCACAGCGAGAAGATCGTCTATATAGCGTTTAGTGAATGAGAAGGAACGGGCTTTGAATGGATCGGTTTTTGAAAGCGCCTGCATATAGTCATATTCATAAGAGAACAGATACAGGTCAGCCAACAGGGGTTGGCAATAGCTTTCTTGAAGCATGTGCGCCCGAAGATCCACCAGAAACTCACAGAAGAAATCCTAGCTCTCAGAGGAGTTAAATTGCAGCTTGCTCTTAAGATCAAGCTTCTAAAAAGATCTCGTGAATGGAAACTCGAGGAGTTCGCAGAACCGGTGCTCCGCCACAAGCAGGAGGCTGTCACGAAGGACAGTGAGATCGACCAGGCAATAGATAGAGCATTCCCCACTATCCAGGAGACGCTTGAGAAATGGACACAGGGAGGCTCGGGGTGGGAGTTCGTAGGAGTGCAGACTCTCTGGCTGGACATTGCCCGGTATCAGCCACTGAGAGGTGGCTCCTACATCCCACTCCCCGCATCTGTGAAGAACAAAAAAGCAGTGATCAATGTGAAAAACAAAGATGACAACTGCCTCCGATGGGCTCTCAGATCGGCCCTATTTCCTGCAAATAACAATATGGACAGACCCTCCAAGTATCCAACGGACGATGGTCTCGATTTCACAGGGATTGACGCCCCCACACCCATATCCCAGATCCAGAAGCTTGAAAAACAAAACAACCTGGCTATCAATGTATTTGGCTGGGACAAGAAAGTTATCGTCCACCGTACCAGCAACCGACCCATTGGCATACCACGAATTAACCTCCTGCTGATCGAAAAGGCGGGCAAGTTCCACTACACCTGGATCAAGGATCTCAACAGGCTTCTCTACGACCAGAGCAAGCACCGGGAGCGCAAGTACTTATGCGAAAGGTGCTTCGCAACCCCCTACTCTAGAAAAGACCTGCTAGAGGCCCACAAGCCATATTGCCGTGGGACCGGGTAGACAGCGGTGCGGGTGGACATGCCCGAAGAACAAACTAACCTTCCAAAATCACCAGAAACAACTTCCAGCCCCATTTATTATTTACGCCGACTTTGAGGCTCTCACAACAAAGGCTGAGGGCCCTGAGCTAGACCGCACCAAGAGCAACACCCAGAAAACAAATCAGCGTGAGGCTTGCAGCTACTGCTACGTAGTGGTGCGCTGTGATGGACACACAGAACCGCCTGTGGAGTACAGAGGGCCAGATGCAGCAAAGCACTTCCTACAAGCTCTCCAGCAAGAGGAGCGTAAAATGAAGGCGGTGCTGAGCAACCCCAAAGCCATGCGGATGACCCAAGAGGACTGGCAGGCCTACAATACAGCCACCATCTGTCATGTGTGTGAGAAGTCATTAGCTCCGCTAATAGATGGAGACTCTGTACGCGACCACTGCCACATCACGGGGAAGTATCGAGGTGCCGCCCACAACGCCTGCAACCTCAAGCTGTGGCTGAGCCCCAAAACCACAACATTCCCAGTCGTCGTCTTCCAGAACCTACGGGGCTACGAGTCGCACCTCCTCATGCAGGTCATCTCGAAGGTGGAGGGTAGGGTAACCTGCATCCCAAACAACACAGAAAAGTACATCTCCTTCTCCCTCGGACAGCTCCGTTTCATTGACAGTGCCCAGTTCCTGCTGGCCTCTCTTGATAAGTTGGTGGCAGCAAACCAGCCCGAGGCCTTTCAAATAACGACTCAGTATGAACCTTACGAAAAAAGGCGAGAGCTGCTGCTGTGCAAAGGTGTCTACCCGTATGAGTATATTGACTCGTGGGAGCGATTCGGAGAACTCAAACTCCCTCCAAAGGAAGCCTTCTACAGCAAGCTCTGTGACGAGCACATCAGCGATGGGATTACTCTCACGCGCAAAAGGTCTGGGAGACCTTCGGGTGCCGGAATCTGGGGGAATATCACGACCTCTACAATCGTACGGACGTCCTCCTCCTGGCAGACGTCTTCGAGACCTTCCGAAAGACCTGCATGTGGCAGTACGGTCTGGACCCCGCACACTACTACACCAGCCCTGGCCTCTCCTGGGATGCATTGCTCAAGAAAACAGGAGTAGAGCTTGAGCTACTCACTGACTATGACCAGCACATCTTTATCGAAAAAGGGTTGCGGGGTGGAATCTCTATGGTTTCGAAAAGATACGCTAGGGCCAACAATCCACTGGTAAAGGACTACAACCCTTCTGAGCCGAACAATCATATCCTCTACCTTGATGCCAACAACCTCTATGGCTGGGGAATGAGCCAACCTTTGCCTACAAGTGGCTTCAAGTGCGTGGAGGATGTAAACAACTTGGAGAAGCTCATAGTGGAGCATCCAGCAGACAGTTCAGAAGGGTACATCCTAGAGGTGGGCCTAGAGTACCCTGAAGAGCTGCACGACTCGCACAACGCCTACCCGCTGGCACCGGAGCGCATGGTGGTTCGGAAAGAATGGATGTCGGAGTACCAGTACAGCCTCCTTGGTGTTGGGGTGGCCCCAACTGAGGTAGAAAAGCTGGTCCCCAACCTCCGCGAAAAGGATTGCTATGTGCTCCACTACCGCAATCTGCAGCTCTACCTATCTCTCGGCATGCGCTTGAAGAAGATTCACCGGGCCCTCCGCTTCGAGCAGAGCACTTGGATGGAACCCTACATCCGGATGAACACCGAGCTCCGGGAAAAAGCAACCACCGAC
Organism: Hanleya hanleyi; assembly: GCA_036873755.1. NCBI lineage: Eukaryota > Metazoa > Mollusca > Polyplacophora > Lepidopleurida > Hanleyidae > Hanleya > Hanleya hanleyi. The sequence continues at coordinate 71,829 of JAVTVY010037026.1, forward strand.
TTTGAGAAGGATCTCTACAAGCTCATGAACAATAGTGTGTTCGGGAAAACAATGGAAAACCTCCGCAAGCGAGTTAACGTCAGGCTTGTGCGCGCCCACGAGGAGGACAAGCTTAGGCGCCTGATAGCCAGCCCGGCTTTCGCACGGGCGAACATCTCCGATGACGACCTCGCGGCGATCCAAGTCCACAAGAGTCGCCTAGTCCTCAACCGCCCTGTTTATGTCGGGATGAGTATCTTAGATCTCTCGAAGCACCTAATGTACGACTTACAATCAGATGAAGGCTCAGTACGGGGAGCCCTGCCTGGTCATATCATCCAAGTTGCCACATGAACAGGTACAATAAAAGCGTACCTGAGATACAACACATATCACGAATCGTTAGATTCTTGGTATGTGCTTTAGAATAGGTTAGCCAGAAGACTATTCTGTGAAGTCATGTGAAGGCCAAACAAGAACGACTGAAGATGGAGCTCAAGGAGGCCAAGGAACGTCTTGCACCCACAGGAGTGTCACAGGCTGCCGAGACGACCACCTCAAACACCGAACCGACCGTCGAAAACGCACGGAGTGCTGGACCACAGTGGGCTCCTTATATACTATGCAGTCTAGGAATTGCAGGGGCTCTGCTCGTGGGATACATGTTGCGCTCGCGTGCACTTTCAGGATCGCTGCTTGTGAGAGAGCCAATCGATCGTCGAGCGGCAGCGCGCCTGACGCCAGTCGTTCTGACCGAAACTACGGGGACCGAGCAATTAAAAGATCCTTTTCGTATGCAATAATGTCTTCAAAGATGTCAGACGGTAAAAACAGTAGCCGTGCCAGCGGGAACAGCGTATAAATCATGGCCTCGATTGCCTTGCTAGTGGGTGGAGCTCTGGTCAATGCTCTTGGCTTCAGTGGGTCGAATTACCTCTTTTCAATGTTTCGAAGTTCGGGTGTTGACGAAGAGCGCAAACGCCATGACAAGGCTATAGAACAGCTCCAGGCTGCAAGGGATGCATGGACAAAAAAGCGAACCGAAAGGCTTGACTGGATAAATGAAGAGCTCCGACGACAGGGACACGCCGTTCGCACATTCCATGACGTCGATGCCGCAATCCGCGAGTACTCACAAGTCACGGGCAAAATACTTGACCCTGTCGGCCCAGAGCCTCGACTTTCAGCCATGTACGTACCTTCAGGTAACCAAAAAGACCGGGAGATCGTCTTTGTCATTCTAGGAATGGGCGTGACGGGGCTCGTAGCATATAAAGTAGCCAAAAACTTGTAGCCTAGTAGAGCCGCATCTTGTTTGCACGAGGCCAGTTGCCACGCACACTAGCAATATTAGAGACTTTCACCTCTTGGAATGTCGGCACGACAGCAGCTACAATGGGTCGTGAAACGAAAAAGCTATCCCGACGCCTCGCGGGGCACTACCACAGCCCGAGCGGTTACTGGAAGGGGCTAGCGGCTATTAAGAACCTCGCCGCAGCAGCCAGAGTCTCCGAAGATATGGCCCGAATATGGCTCAAGAAGCAGGCCATTTGGCAGATTTATCTTCCGCGCCCTCGCCATGTTCCACGACCGCATTTTGGTGTGAAGATGCCGAACGACGTTCATCAAGCCGACCTGCTCTTTCTACCACACGACCGGTTCCCCCGTGGTCGCAAAACCTACAAGTATGCACTCACGCTTGTAGATGTGGCATCGCGCTACAAGGAGGCCGAGCCTCTGGCCACAAAAGAAGCCAAAGAGGTCGCTGACGCTCTCTCCCGCATCTACAAGCGGAGCCCTCTTAGCTGGCCGAAGCTTCTTCAGGTTGACCCGGGGCGCGAGTTTATGGGCGTGGTGAGCCAGCTACTGACCAAGCATGACGTTTCTGTCAGACGCGGTTGTGTGGACATTCATCGGGACCAGGGGATCGTGGAGCGCTTTAACCGGACCCTGGCTGAGCGGTTGTTTGGGCACCAATACGCCCAGGACATGCGACTTCCGTCGGAGGCGCGTTCAATGGAGTGGGTGGCTCGACTGCCTGCCGTCGTTAGGGCCGTGAACGGAGAAGTGACCCGCCTCACCGGTAAGAAACCTAAGGATGCCATCAAGGTTGTGGCTGTGACACAAAAGCCCTCTTCTGTTGTTGCTGGTCGCCCCATTGGTCTCAAAGAGGAAAAGCTTCCCTCTGGTGTTGGCGTTCGGTACCTATACCAGGATGGCGAACTGGAGGGTGGAAGACGTCGCGCGACTGATCCAGTGTGGTCCCTCCAGGTGTACCGGCTTGGTCGCTCGGTCACCAAGCCTGATGAGCCTGTCCTGTATTATCTGCAAGATGGTCCTGCTCGTGGGTTTGTCCGGGAAGAGCTCCTTGTGGTGCCTCGTGATACTCAGCTGCCGCCGGATGGCGTTCTAAGTCGCTAGCATCTCTTATCTCTTCAATAAACGCATCCATCTCACTCACTCCAGCGGGGACGAGGTCCTTGTGGCCGTAGGCTAGGGTGTCCACCCCATTTTCTTCGATCCAGCGCTTGCTGTCGAAGGGGGACAGTGATACCTTGTTCAAGTGCTGTCCGTAGATGCGGTGGCGCTCAGACCGCAGTACATCCATGCCGTGGCGGAAGGTCCTCTTGCCGAAGAGGGTCTCTTTGTACTGCTCATGGCGGATGTGATTCCTAACGACGTTCTCTCTCACGCCCTTGGCCTTTTTGATGTTTTTTCCCGCCGGCCTCCAGAATCGAGTACATCTTTGGACGCAGTCCTACATACTCGGCGATGGGGCGTCCGGCACACTCGTCCTTCATTTTCCCAAGTACCTTCTTTTCGCAGCGCTCTGCAGCGGGTGGTCCTTAGGGTGTCGTAGAGGTCGCGGCGCGCAGCCATGTGCTGGTACACGTCCTCTGTCTGGATCTCGAGGAGGAGGGAATCCGTATCTGTATAAAGAACCTGGCAGTGCTCCCCGCACTGGGCCTTCATCTGATTGTAGTAGAAGTCGTACATTAGGTGCTTCGAGAGATCTAAGATACTCATCCCGAGATAAACAGTGCGGCTGAGGACTAGGCGACACCTGTGGACTTGGATCGCCGCGAGGTCGTCATCGAAGATGTTCGCCCGTGCGAAGGCCGGGCTGGCTATCAGGCGCCTAAGCTTGTCCTCCTCGTGGGCGCGCACAAGCTTGACGTTAACTCGCTTGCGGAGGTTTTTCATTGTTTTCCCGAACACACTATTGTTCATGAGCTTGTAGAGATCCTTCTCAAAGTCGATGGTTGCTTTTTTCCGGAGCTCGGTGTTCATCCGGATGTAGGGTTCCATCCAAGTGCTCTGCTCGAAGCGGAGGGCCCGGTGAATCTTCTTCAAGCGCATGCCGAGAGATAGGTAGAGCTGCAGATTGCGGTAGTGGAGCACATAGCAATCCTTTTCGCGGAGGTTGGGGACCAGCTTTCCTACCTCAGTTGGCGCCACCCCAACACCAAGGAGGCTGTACTGGTACTCCGACATCCACTCTTTCCGAACCACCATGCGCTCCGGCGCCAGCGGGTAGGCGTTGTGCGAGTCGTGCAGCTCGTCAGGGTACTCTAGGCCCACCTCTAGGATGTACCCTTCTGAACTGTCTGCTGGATGCTCCACTATGAGCTTCTCCAAGTTGTTTACATCCTCCACGCACTTGAAGCCACTTGTAGGCAAAGGTTGGCTCATTCCCCAACCATAGAGGTTGTTGGCATCAAGGTAGAGGATATGACTGTTCGGCTCAGAAGGGTTGTAGCCCTTTACCAGTGGATTGTTGGCCCTAGCGTATCTTTTCGAAACCATAGAGATTCCACACCGCAACCCTTTTTCGATAAAGATGTGCTGGTCATAGTCAGCGAGTAGCTCAAGCTCTACTCCTGTTTTCTTGAGCAATGCATCCCAGGAGAGGCCAGGCCTGGTGTAGTAGTGTGCCACATGCAGCTCTTTCGGAAGGTCTCGAAGACGTCTGCCAGGAGGAGGACGTCCGTACGATTGTAGAGGTCGTGATATTCCCCCAGATTCCGGCACCCGAAGGTCTCCCAGACCTTTTGCGCGTGAGAGTAATCCTCCTCGCTGATGTGCTCGTCACAGAGCTTGCTGTAGAAGGCTTCCTTTGGAGGGAGTTTGAGTTCTCCGAATCGCTCCCACGAGTCCATATGCTCATACGGGTAGACACCTTTGCGCAGCAGCAGCTCTCGTCTTTTTTCGTAAGGTTCATACTGAGTCGTTGTTTGAAAGGCCTCAGGCTGGTTTGCTGCCACCAACTTATCAAGAGAGGCCGGCAGGAACTGGGCACTGTCAATGAAACGGAACTGTCCGAGGGAGAAGGAAATGTACTTTTCTGTGTTGTTTGGGATGCAGGTTACCCTACCCTCCACCTTCGAGATGGCCTGCATGAGGAGGTGCGAGTCGTAGCCCCGTAGGTTGTGGAAGACGACTGGGAATGTTGTGGTTTTGGGGCTCAGCCGCAGCTTGAGGTTGCAGGCGTTGTGGGCGGCACCTCGATACTTCCCCGTGATGTGGCAGTGGTCGCGTACAGAGTCTCCATCTATTAGCGGAGCTAATGACTTCTCACACACAGGACAGAGGGTGGCTGTATTGTAGGCCTGCCAGTCCTCTTGGATCATCCGCATGGCTTTGGGGTTGCTCAGCACCGCCTTCATTTTACGCTCCTGTTGCTGGAGAGCTTGTAGGAAGTGTTTTGCTGCATCTGGTCCTCTGTACTCCACAGGCGGTTCTGTGTGTCCATCACAGCGCACCACTACGTAGCAGTAGCTGCAAGCCTCATGCTGATTTGTTTTCTGGGTGTTGCTCTTGGTGCGGTCTAGCTCGGGGCCCTCAACCTTTGTTGTGAGAGCCTCAAAGTCGGCGTAAATAATAAATGGGGCTGGAAGTTGTTTCTGGTGATTTTGGAAGGTTAGTTTGTTCTTCCCCTCTTCGGGCATCTCCACCCGCACCGCGGTCTGCCCGATCCCACGGCAATATGGCTTGTGGGCCTCTAGCAGGTCTTTTCTAGAGTAGGGGGTTGCGAGGCACCTATCGCAGAAGTACTTGCGCTCCCGGTACTTGCTCTGGTCGTAGAGAAGCCTGTTGAGATCCTTGATCCAGGTGTAGTGGAACTTGCCCGCCTTCTCGATCAGCAGGAGGTTAATTCGTGGTATGCCAATGGGTCGGTTGCTGGTACGGTGGACGATACCTTTCTTGTCCCAGCCAAATACATTGATAGCCAGGTTGTTTTGTTTTTCAAGCTTCTGGATCTGGGATATGGGTGTGGGGGCGTCAACCCCTGTGAAATCGAGACCATCGTCCGTTGGATACTTGGAGGGTCTGTCCACATTGTTATTTGCAGGAAATAGGGCCGATCTGAGAGCCCATCGGAGGCAGTTGTCATCTTTGTTTTTCACATTGATGACTGCTTTTTTGTTCTTCACAGATGCGGGGAGTGGGATGTAGGAGCCACCCCTCAGTAGCTGATACCGGGCAATGTCCAGCCAGAGAGTCTGCACTCCCACGAACTCCCACCCCGAGCCTCCCTGTGTCCATTTCTCAAGCGTCTCCTGGATAGTGGGGAATGCTCTATCTATTGCCTGGTCGATCTCACTGTCCTTCGTAACAGCCTCCTGCTTGTGGCGGAGCACCGGTTCTGCGAACTCCTCGAGTTTCCATTCACGAGATCTTTTTAGAAGCTTGATCTTAAGAGCAAGCTGCAATTTAACTCCTCTGAGAGCTAGGATCTCTTCTGTGAGTTTCTGGTGGATCTTGGGGCGCACATGCTTTAAGAAAGCTATTGTGTCCGCGCCGAAAGGATGGTCTTGAGGCACATCCATCTGCCAACCTCGCAGGAAACCCCCGATTGCCCACGGCGTCTGCCTGAAGGTAAGCACGCCTGTCTTTTCGTTGCTCGCAACATTGAACTGGTCCAGGATCTCCTTCTGGTAGTCCTGGGTGGTTCGGAAAGTTTTGGAGGCTGATGGCTCTTCCTTCTTTTTGTGTTCGAACGGCCCCAGAATCTCGGCCATCACTTCGTCAAACTTCTCATCCGTAAGGCGCGTTTTGCCTTTGCTTCTAGCAATTGAACGACGTGGGGTTGGTGTTGGCCGCCTGCGTGTTTCACCTTTAGGGATGGAACGACGCGGGGCCGGTGTTGGGTGCTCAATGGAACGACGTGGGGTTGGTGTTGGCCGCTCGCGTGTTTCACCTTTAGGGGTTGGTGTTGGCCGCTGCTCAAGGGCAGCTATGCTATCCCCAAAGACCTCGGGGGTGATTTCCCCTTGTCGAAGTAGCTTTGCCAAGTTTTTTACTGTAGTATCTATGGTTGCCATATCGCGTGGGTATAGGCTAAGGTAAAGACTTCTCTAAATGGGATACTACAGAGGGATCATTTGCAGCCAGACGTCGAAACTCGGCCTGAAAGATCCTTTGCTTCCGCTGCCAGGCCTTAACTTTTTCGTTCACATATCCGCAGCCTTTTCACAGTGAGAAACGGTTAAAAACACCCACTCCGCACCTGAGGCAGGTCTTTGTGCCACTACCCCTCCGGAGCACGGCAAGGTGAACCTTACAGTAATCTCCCAGGCATCTCCGACCACATAGCTCCGTAGAGCTTAATCTAAGCCACTGGCATGTGTGTTTACCCTTCACTGCACCTCTGGTATACTCATTGCAATCAGTATCTAAAAGGAGCGCCCCCTCTCTCTCAGTCCAATCACTCGGCATCCACTCGGTCACCACTCGGCAACCACTCACCATCCACCCGTCAACCACTCGGCAACCACACCACTCAGCTACCACTCGGCATCCACTCAGCTACCACTCGGCATCCACTCGTCAACCACTCGGCAACCACTCGTAAACCACGAGACAGCCACTCAGCGCTATCGACACCAAAAAGTGAGCTAGCACTCCCATTCTCTATACTACTACTACTGATGAAAGGACCTAAATATAGAGAGCCAAGAAGAATAAATCTGACGGCCGACCAGAAGATAGTCCTGTCTGCATTAGAACAGTACGTTATTGATTGGTCTAAGCGAGAAAAATTGAACCTACAATACTCGCTGATTGGCTGGACCTCACCAAGAGCAAGGTCGTTGAAACAATCCGCCATATTGACAGAAGTACTCTTCCCCAAGCAAAACAAGTACTGAGAAACCTCAATTCGCAAGAAGTTCTAGCAAATCTCCAGAGTAAATTCGTCATAGTCCCAGCAGACAAAGCTCCGAATAATATAATATTCATATGTAAATATTACTATTACCAGGTGCTGGTTAAAGAATTGAGTGTAGACATATCTTCATCAAATACGTCTACTTACTCCCAAACTGCATTTACTCTGGAAGATTTATTTAACAATCACAAACAGTTTCTCAGGGAAAGAGGTATTTGTCTTCCAACCAATCATAACGACATACCAAAAATATACTGGACTCCCAAAATGCATAAATCACCATACAAAGCTAGATTCATAGCTGGTTCTAGAAGCTGCACCACCAAGCTTCTTTCAACCCTATTGACGAGGGCCCTTCAGGAGGTAAAAGCATTTTGGGAAAGGTATTGCGCCACTATTTCTAAGAACTCTGGCGTTGAATGTATGTGGATATTGAAAAACTCAAAATGTCTTACGGAAGAACTTGATGCTAAAGGTCACATATCGTAGAGACATGTATCCACATGGGATTTCTCGACTCTCTATACTACAATCCCTCATCAGGACCTTATTGATCGTATAAGTTCATTAATAGTTACAACACATATAAGGGAAGTGGGAAGAGGTGCCGACATACTGACTGCGTCACATGACTTCACAGAATAGTCTTCTGGTAAACCTATTCTAAAGCACATACCAAGAATCTAACGATTTGTGATATGTGTTGTATGTCAGGTACGCTTTTATTGTACCTGTTCATGTGGCAACTTGGATGATATGACCACACGGCCCCTAGCACCGGCATAAGCGGTATTAGATACACATCTAGAGAGCTATGATGGAAATGCTCTGACAACTCGTATACTGGTAATTGGTGAGCTGTTTCGCTGTGACAACTCCTACATTAGAGATTGGTGAACTGTATTGTCGTCAGATGTAAATGACGGCAATTAACACAAAAGACTAGTCTGTAAGGCCCGATGTCGACCCAGCATCAACTTTCCACAAATGCCAACATATATAAAAGAGCAAAAGGTCTGTATAGGGGACGGGCCTCGGGGACGAAACTGTGTTCAAGAAAACTGATCGCAGATATATTAATGTCGGAAGCTATAAAGCATTCTTTAGCTCGACTACATACAAGAGATATCATTCATGGGATGTTTCTTTGTTTATAGAGTTGCTTGAATTTCTCATTAAAAATATTTATGTGAAATTTGGCAACACAATATTTCAGCAGCATATAGGTATTCCAATGGGTACTAATTGTGCACCCCTGTTGGCTGACCTGTATCTGTTCTCTTATGAATATGACTATATGCAGGCGCTTTCAAAAACCGATCCATTCAAAGCCTGTTCCTTCTCATTCACCAAACGCTATATAGACGATCTTCTCGCTGTGGATAATCGCTATATAAATGACGCAGTGAAGGATATATATCCACCTTCACTAGATTTGAAGGAAACTACAGATAGCCCTACAGGCACATCTTATTTAGATACCTATCTCTATAAAAATGAAGCTGGCATTCTCTCTCGTCGACTTTATGACAAAAGAGATGATTACAATTTCGACATCGTAAACTATCCCTTTCTGGATAGTAATATTCCAGTGGGACCTGCATATGGCGTATACATATCTCGCTTAGTAGCATTTGCTAGATCCTGTGTTAAATGTGATGATTTTAATCAACGTCACAAAACATTGTTGCAGAAAATTATAAAACAGGGCTATTCCACCAGGCGCCTCCACTCAAAGTTTCTCAAATTTGGCGATACAAATCGCATGCTGATAGCAAAATACGAACGTAGCGTGCAAGATCTATGGCGCTACGTTTCGTAACTTGTGTCTAATTTCGCTTAACCCGGGGCTAGGGGCCGTATGAACCGATGTATTTTTGTCCATGCATCCCTTGCAGCCTGGAGCTGTTCTGTAGCCTTGTCATGACGTTTGTGCTCTTCGTCAACACCTGAACTTCGAAACATTGAAAAGAGGTAATTCAACCCACTGAAGCCAAGAGCATTGACCAGAGCTCCACCCACTAGCAAGGCAATCGAGGCCATGTTTTATACGCTGCTCCCGCTGGCACGGCTACTGTTCTTACCTTCTGACATCTTTTAAGACATTATTGCATACGAAAAGGATCTTTTTTAATTGGTCGGTCGCCGTAGTTTCGGTCGGAACGACTGGCGTCAGGCGCGCTGCCGCTCGACGATCGATTGGCTCTCTCACAAGCGGCGATCCTGAAAGTGCACGCGAGCGCAACATGTATCCCACGAGCAGAGCCCCTGCAATTCCTAAACTGCATAGTATATAAGGAGCTCACTGTGGTCCAGCACTTCGTGCGTTTTCGACGGTCGGTTCGGTGTTTGAGGTGGTCGTCTCGGCAGCCTGTGACACTCCAGTGGGAGCAAGACGTTCCTTGACCTCCTTGAGCTCCATCTTCAGTCGTTCTTGTTTGGCCTTTCGCGGGGCAGCGCCCTTTCGTCCCGCTTCCACCTTTTTAGGGTTCTTTTCATCAGGCGCTGTCCCTTCCTGACTGAGGGTCTGCCGAGTCACTCTCACCAGTGGCTGATTCGCTTGTGGTTCCAGTACCCCCGTCATCATCGAACGTAGACGCATATGTCCGGGGGCATGTGTGTCCAAATTGGCAGTGTTTAACAGTGATAAATAATGTGGTCAGGGGTGCTAAGAGCATTCCAAAGCGGTGGTATAGCTGACAGGTAGCATTGCTTAGCGCATGCTCAACGAAGGGGTCATCTTCTAGGTCAGCAACGAGCTTTGACTGATTTTCATATGGAATGGGGAGCAAAGTGCTGGCTGCCATGGCATAGAGCTGAAGTGCAGCTGTCCCCATGGTCTTAGTCATCTTAGCCCGCAAGCTCGCTTCGTAGCGAGCATACAGTTTGCCAACTTCTATATCGTCCAGGCTTCTTTCAATCCACCAAGCTTCTTTCAATCCTATTGACGAGGGCCCTTCAGGAGGTAAAAGCATTTTGGGAAAGGTATTGCGCCACTATTTCTAAGAACTCTGGCGTGGAATGTATGTGGATATTGAAAAACTCAAAATGTCTTACGGAAGAATTTGATGCTAAAGGTCACATACCGTACCGACATGTATCAACATGGGATTTCTCGACTCTCGTAGATATATTAATGTCGGAAGCCATAAAGCATTCTTTAGCTCGACTACATACAAGAGATATCATTCATGGGATGTTTCTTTGTTTATAGAGTTGCTTGAATTTCTCATTAAAATATCTATGTGAAATTTGGCAACACAATATATCAGCAGCATATAGGTATTCCAATGGTTACTAATTGTGCACCCCTGTTGGCTGACCTGTATCTGTTCTCTTATGAATATGACTATATGCAGGCGCTTTCAAAAACCGATCCATTCAAAGCCCGTTCTGTCTCTTCACCAAACGCTATATAGACGATCTTCTCGCTGTGGATAATCGCTATATAAATGACGCAGTGAAGGATATATATCCACCTTCACTGGATTTGAAGGAAACTACAGATAGCCCTACAGGCACATCTTTTTAGATCTCTATCTCTATAAAAATGAATGGGGCATTCTCTCTCGTCGACTTTATGACAAAAGAGATGATTACAATTTCGACATCGTTAACTATCCCTTTTTGGATAGTAATATTCCAGTGGGACCTGCATATGGCGTATACATATCTCGCTTAGTAGCATTTGCTAGATCCTGTGTTAAATGTGATGATTTTAACCAACGTCACACAACATTGTTGCAGAAACTTATAAAACAGGGATATTCCACCAAACGCCTCCACTCAAAGTTTCTCAAATTTGGCGATACATATCGCATGCTGATAGCAAAATACGAACGTAGCGTGCAAGATCTATGGCGCTACGTTTCGTAACTGTGTCTAATTCCGCTTAACCGGGGCTAGGGGCCGTATGAACCCATGTACTTCAAGATCCTCATGGTACTCATATGAACAGTCACAATCAAAGCGTGACTGAGATACATCATTCTTTAGATGACGACTTTACAACGAATATTTTGGATTAAGAATACTGATCAGCGATACGGATTTGATATTTTTGGAACATCATGATGTCTTGCCGGCATCATTGAAAACTCTCTTGCAGGAAACAAGCCTATGTTTATGTATACTATGATTGTCTTTTTGAATTTGGTGCTAATACTGTTATATGGAATATGGAATAGGTCTTTGGATTATGGACGCGGATATTCTCTAATGGACGACGGCTGGATTATGAATGACGGACTAGACGCTTGTAATAGGTACCTCCACTCTGTTCCAACCGGGGAAAAAGGGAATCCTCTCCAGCAGTGCGTATGTGCACACCGACTTCCACGTGCATGAAATTCCTTTCGGGCTCTTTTCCCTGTAACAATCGTGTCAATAGAGTCCAGCCTGATAGCGATAACAAAATCTTCACCTTCTGCGGTGCGTCTTGGACCAGCTCCAGGTGATCGTCATTGACGATGAGGTAGACGTTGGACGTCAGTTGGAATAACACAAGCTCTGTTCCGCTCGCTGCCATGGTGGAGAATGAAAAGCGAACGGTGAGAGAGGTGGCTTTTTTGTGTACCTGTTGGGTAGGGTTTTATACACCGTGTGATTCATGGGCACTTGTTATACTCGCTTGCGCCATAAGTTCAATAAGGTTAGAAATGCGCTTTTTTCTACTACGCCCTGTGACGGCCCTTCGTGAAAGTCCGTGATTATTCGGTAGTGTAATGTTATTTTGTACAGGATTTCAGTTAACATGAGATTTCACTAGTCAAAACTTAAGCACAAAATGAGGATAAATAGGCCAATGAATGCAGCAATGCCCTAAATATTTCCACTTTTATACACCTACATAGAAGTACCCGGATGTAGGCGCGGGCGTAGGCGAAAGCATCCTAGTACCCGGATGTAGGCGCAGCCGTGAGCGAATTTCTAGTACCCGTCCATTGGTCCTTTTATCGATCGCTCATTGGCTCTTTTTCTCGACTGCTGATTGGTCCAAATGGAACTGCCCATCCTTCCCAGGTTATTTTTCAATCCCCTTTTTTGGGTTGAAGCTCTGTATATCGATGCTGCAACATTGTTGCCGAACCTTGCCGAAAGGGAGACCTTTGAACTTTTGACCTGGATGTGACCTTTGACCTTTTGACCCGACATTCATCCGCGCACTTCCGGTGATGCCGCGCACTTCCGGATAACCCGCGCGCGCCCGTTGCGGCTGGATAACCCGCGCGCGCTGCGGGGCCGGGCCGGGTCCTACGGTGGCCCTCCACAGTTTCGTAGTAATGGCCCCTCTCTAATTTCATAATACGATAGACTGCCCTTGTTCTGCTACATCATAATTCTTCTTGTCTTCTTAATAGCTTATACCTATAATGCGATCCTATTCAGCATTATCAACGCTGCAAACGAGTACGTACAAATCGAGTGCTGGCTTCGTCTACACGCTGATCGGGATCATGGAGTAAAGTTTGTCCTGCCTCAGTTATGCCCCTTGGGTGTACCTAAAAAACGGGACTCATTTACGGAAAGAAAATCTGACAAAAAACGGGCAGGTTGACACCCACTTTTGTTTGCCTTTTTAAGTTGAGACCGGACCAGGGAACGTGAGTAAGAAGTTTAATTGAAATCGCTCTTACAGATTTTTCTGGAAATTGAGCCGAATTTGACCATTTTTCGACATTATTAAGGGGTTTTCTAGGAAAAATGAAGCAAGCATGGAGGAGAATGTTCGAGTTTAATTTTTCTACAACATAGCAGTGTTATATCTTAAAATAATAGTTTCATCATGCTATTTCAGAAAATATATACATATAAGTGATTTGGGTTGAAGGTTTTACGACAACTGGTGGCCGAAAAACGGACCCTTAGTCTATTCCATGCCGAATGGAAGAATCTCTGGAGTGCACCCTACGTGTAAGGGGAACATTGGAACTCTTCTGTGTTCGAAGGTAGTTTTAGTGAAACCCGGAAGTGACGTCTGTGCGCACACCACCCAACCCCATCCATGGACCCCTAGTCGTGGGTCACACACACTCCCACGCATCCCCCAACATGCCTGCTTTCTATACTACGACCAGACGGCGCATGCGCAGACCCTTGAACACGGACGAACCCTGAGTCCAATCGGATGCTGCTTCACAAGAGCTTCAACATAAGACCTCATACGACTCCATCGGACCCATAGTGACCCCTGTCGGCGCGAAAATGTCTATTTCCATACACTTTCTCGACTGCGCATGCGCAGAATGACGTCAGTTCCACGTCATACCCAGCCCGTTGGATACTCCCTCACGACTGCTTTACATGGATACCTCACTCGATCCCATCGGCCCACTAGGGGCCCACCTAAACCTCAACACGTCTATTTCTATACTACGGCCAGACTGCGCATGCGCAGACTATTGACAACGAACGACACACTAGGCCAGGTGGATGCTCCCTCACAACAGCTTCAAAATAAGACCTCATACGATACCATAGGATCATTAGGGGCTCACCTAAACCCTAAAACGTCTATTTCCACACCCTTTTCGCAGAATTTCCTGTCTGCGCATGCGCAGAATGTGGACAACGGCCGAGACCCTAGTCCAATCGGATGCCCCTTCACATAGGCTTCACAATGATACCTCACTCGATCCAATCGGCCCACTCGTGGCTCACCTAGATCCCAAAACGTCTATTTCCATACCCTTTTCCCACAATTCCCAACGACCGAGACACTAGTCCACGGGGATGCCCCCTCACATAGGCTTCATATTAATACCTCATACAACTCCATAGGCCCATTAGGGACCCCCCTCGATCCCAAAACGTCTATTTTCATACCCTTTGTCTACTGCGCATGCGCAGAATAACAATCTTCCAACCCCACACGCACACCATCGTATGCTCTGTCACGAATGCTTCACATTGATACCTCATACGACTCCATCGGACCATTAGGGGCTCCCCTAGATCCGAAAACGTCTATTCCATACCCTTGGTCTACCGCGCAGAATGACCGTATTCCAACCCTACACCCAGCCCATCGGATGCCCCCTCACATATGCTTCACATTGATACCTCACGCGACTCCACCGGACCACTAGTGACCCACCTAGACCCCTAAACGTCTATTTCCATACCCTTGGCCTACCGCGCATGCGCAGAATGACGATATTTCAACCCCATACCCACCCAATCAGATACCCCTTCACGAATGCTTCACATCGATACCTCATACGATCCAATCGGTACAATAGGGACCCATCTCGCCCCTGAAGATTGCCGGAGAATGCCGGAGAATTTGGGACTACTTTCTGTCCGCGGAGGCAGATCGCATCATCACCAGGCCACATCACCGCGGAGGAATACACACGCCCAATTCACGCAGACCGGAAGTGACGTCATACATGACGTCACACTTCAGTACATGTCCTATCATGTTCAGTCATACGGGACTGGTGGCGCCCCCTGGCGGGAAAAAGGGGAACCAAGAGTTACCTCCCTGGAAAACAGACGTGGATATCCTCACTACCTACTACTAGCGATACGGATTTGATATTTTTGGAACATTATGGTGTCTTGTCGGTATCATTGAAACCTATTGACCGCTTCTCTCTTGCAGGAAACTAGCCTATGTTTACGTATACTATGATTGTCTTTTTGAATTTGGCGCTAATTCTGTTATATGGAATATCGAATAGGTCTTTGGATTATGGACGCGGATATTCTTTAATGGACGACGGCTGAATTATGAATGACGGACCAGACGCTTGTAATTCTTCGTACTGACAAATCATCAGAAGCTGTGTGGACAGTGTTCGGAGAATTTGGACACCTAAAAGTAATTCTTTCTGAAAGCCGAGGGAAGAATTTCCTCAAACGGAAATAAATTTTCATAGAGCTCACTGGAATTGTTATTGGATCCCGACATTACTATACTTGCAATTGTGGTTATTAGAAATAATTGTAATCAAGACATTAAGGCTCAAATATTTTATATGTACCAAACTGTGTTTGTTTGGGTGGCATTACATAATAATCAGGGAGTTCGTTTATGGATGATCTCAATAGTGTACAAACTGTTCAGCGAGGAACAATAATTGGATTTATAGTATGAATCTTTCTAAAAAAACTTTCCATACATTACTCTTGCGATTACACCTTTCTTGAGTATGCCAACATGCCACAGTGCAAAATACTGTTTTTCTACTTTGCTTTCCTTGTCATTAATGGCCTATTTTTATTTCAAATAAAAATATTTTCTCATTTTTTTAAAAATAATCTAGCACTTTTGAGATCTCCGCGACACTATAATAATCCGATGGAAGAAGAACCTTTGCATTGCTATTGCGCCGCATAGCGGGCCATAGTGAGTAAAGCAGAGGAGTAGTAGGAGGAGGAGTAGTAAGAGGAGTAGGAGACGCAACAGATTAAACTAAGTAGACGTAGCTCCAAAATAACAATACAATACCGACTCGTGATAACTTTCTGAAATGTCTGGTATACAATCAGGATAACCTCCATATAAGCTGCCTCACTTCATATAAGGCTGTCCAGGTCCAGTAATTGGATTATTGAATTGAATTATCAGTATACTACACATGCACTTTTGACCTGCTGGCAGGTTAATTATATCGCCAATGTACCGTAATACCGATCTTATAAGTGAAGTGGTAACTTAATAGAGTCGCATATTTCCAAGCAATATCTATCAATCAGGCACAATAACAATAATTTAGATGATTTCTTCATAACACTAACACCAATCGCTCATAACATGCACTAAAAGAGCCGTATTTTGTTCATATTCCCCGCTCAGATCCGCTCACTTTCGTGTACTACGGAGCGATCAGATCGAATATTCGCAACCCAAAATAGTGCTGCTCAATATACATTCTAGCAACTCTTACAACAAAGTATAAACAAAATAAATCCATCACCAATATGTTAATTGTACGTAATAGTTATAATGACATGAAAAAAATGTGTGTTAAATATTGACAAGTTATTGTGCTCGATGGAGCCAAGTGAATCATGTGCAAAATTCTGAGACACAGGAGTGATTTGAGCCATTCTGACTGGAATTTCTCGGTGTGTATATTACAAGGAAACATCAAAGGAAATTTGTGGCGTCATTGGATAACAGAATATTAGCGAATTTCCTTTTATCCTTTTCTCGTAATATTTTCACTACTCAATTCATCCATTGTGTATTTGAAATACCGTATTTGATGTACTTGAAATACACAAAAAATACATCACAGCTGATCATTTCCGGATTAGGTCGAACCAGGCGGAAGTCCACCCTCATTCCCGGATGATCATTGGATAACACAGTTACATGATAGTCAATCGACAATGTATGCCAAATATTGTCACGATATTGCACTCTCGGGGGTTTCGCCCCCTCGAGCAAAAGATCTTGCCAATATAGTCATGTAACTATTACATATACAGCACATAAACAGAACTTTGTAATTAGGTAGAAACATAAAAAATTAACACAGCGATAATGGTACTATTGTTACCATGTAAATCTGCAGTGCAGGAAATTGCAATATCAGCAACGTGTCGAATGAAACACAATGTGACGTAATAATTCAGCTCGTAGAGTCCGGTAAGTGTCACTGAAATAACTGTCCTGGCATAAATAATATCTCAGAGGAACATAACTGGCAGACACCTAATGTGATATCAAATGTATCGAAACATATTTCAGTCATAAATACCTGACACCTGTATTACATGCGTCATTTTGTCTTGTCCACAATAAACACGAAACTATTGCCAGAATAATAGGTCAGAATAACCTACGAGATAATAAAATACAAGCGTGTGGAGACCATATCATTATTTACTAGTTGTATTATGTCACAAGTATCCAGTTACATATGTCACGTGGATTGCGATTATTTCATGTCACGTAAATTAGCGAATCCGAGATAATTATGTCTGTATTCTGGTGAAGTGTGTTGTCCCTTCATTGTGGTTATAAGATAAGACCAAAGTTTCACACAGAATATAATTACCCGGAAGTTAAAATAAGATAATACATCAGGTTTCAATAAGTAAATCAATGTAACAAAGATATGGTGAGATTTTACACTGTCAAACTACAACGTGCAATATTAAAAAAAGGGTGCAACATAAAATTCGTCAGTGTAGCAAAAATGTCTTTTACTTTTCAAATTGAGAGTATGCTCAGAATAACCTTCATATAAGTGGCTTCAATTCAGATAATGTTGTCCAGGTTATTTATATATCTCCAGTATACCCTATTTGCCATAATTGGTAGACCAAAAACATGTGCGCGTTTGGTCTGCTGGCACGTTAATTATATCACCAATAAACCGCAATACCGATCTTACAATTGAAGCGGTCATGAAATAGAGGCGCATATTTACAAGGAATAACTAACAGTCAGGCACAATAACGAGCATATACATCTGCCATAAAACTAGAATGTCAATTCAAAATAAGATAACACAACAGGTTTCAATAATTGAAACAATGTAACATAGATATGGTAAGATTTTTACACTGTCAGAATACAACGTGCAATAATAAAAAAAACGTGCAACATAAAATTCGTCAATGTAGCAAAAATTTCTTTTACTTTTCAAATTGTAAATGTAACATATAGTCAACTCCAAACTGATTTCTCGGTGTTAACTTGAACACATATAATAATGTATGGAATCAGATATATGAATCAGCAAATCATTCTATGTAGTGATCTGGCTTAGCAGAAAGACTTGATGCATATCTCTGGGCCGTTTGACGCCCTCTGGCCCCCAAAACGGCATCAAAGGGAAAATGTTATCATTGAAAAAATAGTTAGCTTCCCAATACCTTCACGATTTTCGTTATCCTTGAGGCTAGGAAGCTGAAACTTACCACACTATATCTTCGGTTCCAGCGCTACCATACATTGTAACAAAATGGCAGGTGGCCTCTATGATGATGTCACAGTGACGTCATATTTTTAAAAATAAGCCATTTTATTGACGATTTTTCTGATCGACTTTTCAAATTTTTTATTTGTGCAATTTTCCTCGCTTAAACTGCCTTGTAAATTAGTAAATAATGATCTGATGTGAAATAAAATATTATTGGGCACTTTTACGTCGAAAAATACACCAATTTTGAAGAAAATACGACAAAAACAGAACTTTCCAGCTACACCACCGTGTCGTCCCAATAGCCATGATGCTCTACCCCGATAATTAAATGGCCCTAATATGATTTGCTACATAGACAAAAACTGCCAGCTTTCAAAAGTTGAACTTAGTTTCAAACAGTTGCGAGCACCAGAGAAAAGTTCATTGGCAAGAACGGGGCGGGGCTGGCGGGGGTGGAACTGAATCCACCAATAACAATTAAACACAGGATCCCCTCTATTCAGTATCATTTTTCTAATGGTGTACCGACAGAACCGGCATATAATTGGAGTAGTGTACAGGTGCTGAACCATGCACATGTAAATGTAATGGTCTTGTCACCCAGTGGGAATTAGATGTAGTTTCAGACCTCTCCCCCAATCTGCCTCTGAACCTGAAATCGTCCTAGGCACTCTCGGTCATGTCAATAGCAATGGATAGAAATACACGTGTTATTGTAATGCTGAGTTCATGTTCCTGCCCTTCAATGGGCGTTAATTGTACTTTCCGATCCATTTCCTGGGTCTATTCACTCTCGCATATCCCTATATCTACCCCAAAAATGTTTGACAAGCCTATGTTTATGTATACTATGATTGTCTTTTTGAATTTGGTGCTAATACTGTTATGTGGAAAATGGAATAGGTCTTTGGATTATGGACGCGGATATTCTCTAATGGACGACGGCTGGATTATGAATGACGGACTAGACGCATGTAATTTTGGCCGAAACAAAAGCATTGTGGGCCCCTATTTTCACCCTTGGTATTCCCACAGCTATCTAACAAAGTTGCGGCCATTCAATGGCAATATATAGACCAGTGCTATAACATGTTACTCCCATGTTGTATGTTCTAGCTCCACACTGGGAGTTAAATGTCCTTTTGATTTCTTCTTGGGTTTAGAGTCCCTTCTCTGACCATATAGCTATGTTAACTATCCTGACATAATTTCGCGGCCTTCCGGAAAAAAATCCCGGCGTAAGATGCCCTTTTTGGGATTTTTTTGTGGTTCATCTCACTGACTCCAACACTCTTCAGATGATGTTTCGTACCATTCCGTCCAGAACTGTGGCTATATACGGCGGTCACAAATAAGCAGAAACTTGTAGAACTAAAAACGAGTCCCCGGCCCGTGTAACATGCAACTGTTAATTCAGCTATTCTTCTCTCAAACTTAAAAGTAGAAATATTGAAATTGGAGCAATATGCAAGAGGTGGGGAAAATTGACGTCTGGTAAGTCAAAAGCAACTGTAGGACGCCACAAGAAATCTTCCCTCGGAACCTAACCAGCAGATTGCTGATGTTCATGTGGGGACTATGAAATATCCACACGGTCCCTGGCATCGGCTTATGCGGAATTGGATAAGCTATCCCGGGACTGTGATGCTAGATCAGCTGAAACAAATAAATCATCGGATGTTAATGGATGAGCATCGAGGACATCTGACGAAGTGAACGCCTTAACATGAGGTAAACCTGGTAAATGGAAGAATATCCAATAAAACTAACCTGACCGGTCTTGAGCATTTCCATCGTGTTTTCCATTTTACGAGAAGAAAAGCTGAATTGTCAAGTTCTACACGGATAAGGGTCGATTGTTTCGTTTTACATTATAAAATTATAGCTATTATGTAAACCTAATTCGTATAGGTGGTTTCATGCAGCGCTTCTCAAAGAACATTTCTCTGATGCTCCGAAATAAAGAAACGTTGCGGGCTGTAACTTGGAGTAGTTATAGCTTATGATATTGAGGTTATTTTGAGCCTGTTGCATAATACTCGGAGCATAATAGCATCATGAGTAAATTCAAAACGAGCAGCAGGGGGGGGGGGGGGGCGAGTAGACCAAATCTGTATAGGTTGAGGGAAGAGCAGACAGCGTGGGGGTGCCTAGAGGACCTCTAGGGGGCCGGACTTTTTCTGTGGAATCTGTTCAGAGAGCAGACTTTTTGACACAGATTACCAGGACAAAAAAACTACGGCCGTTTCGTAGAAACGGGTGGAGTTTTTCGCTACGTGTAATCCAAGCCGCAAACGAGAGTGGCTTCATAGATTGGGCGCATACTATGTAGAGCCTCGGGACGGCCCACCACCCTTGCCGGCCCAGGCTCTACGCCGCAACCCCTCATTAAACATACAGAATCGATGGATATACCAGAGATACGATGAAGAGCAAACACACATGCCAGTGGCTTAAATCGAGCTCCACGGAACTCTGCGGTCGGACTTGTCTGGGGGATCACTGTAAGGTCCACCTTGCTCGGCTCCGAAGGGGCGGTGGCACAAAGCCCTGCCTCAGGTGCGGGGTAGGTGTTTTAAACCGCTTCTCACTGTGCTGAGGCTGTGGATATGTAACCGAAAATGTTAAGGCCTGGCGGCAGAAGCAAAGGGTCTTTCAGGTTGAGTTTCGACGCCTGGCTAAGATCGATCCCACGTAAATTCCATTTAGAGATCGTTGTTATCACAAAGTATACCCTAAAGATGAAGACAGTCAAAGAGCTCCGCGCATTAGCAAAGCAATATGGTCTGCCTTCCACGGGCATCAAACCCGATCTCATTAGGGCGATCGCGGAGGCCCGCGCCGCCGAGTTTCTAAAGAGAGTCGATCGGCCGCTTAAAGCTGGAAGGATTCCCGCCCTTCGAGGTGATGTGGAAGACTTCCGTAAGAAAGGACAGCGCGCCCGTGGGCTGCGGCAACTCGACAACGAGGGTACGGCCTCGCTGCGAGCCAGAGCCTATGCGCAGCGGGTGCGAAAGAAACCTAACGAGCGGCTCCCGCACCTGCGGCGAATTACGGAAAGACTTGCACGGCCACACCGTTGGGGGGAGTGGTCCAAGTCTCTAACCAGTCGGATCGCTCGGGAAGGTCCTGACATTCTTGCAAAAATGCCAGCCCCCGAAAGGCAATTTATCGACCTGGACATCCAGGTTCCTCCCCCGGTGTGGCTCCCGGCCGTCGAGCCGTGGGTTGACATATTTTATAACGCCAAGGTGAATTTGAAGTCGACGGCGCCGCCGTAGTCTTCTCTACATGGTGGTACGTCGACCCTGGACTCGATTATAAACATGATAGCATCGAAGAAGCCAAGGCCAGACTTATGCTCCTGGAAGCCGATATGACAGACGAGAGAGCCGAAAGGCATGTTTATGCTGATAGAATAGATAAAAACATTGCTATGAAAAACGCCACCATGACAGACGAGAGAGCGGCAAGGCTCCTCCGGGCCCTTCCCGGGGATGGATACATCATGAGGATAAAGTTCCTGCGTAAGCTAGATGAGATGGGGTGGGTCGTGGAAGACAAGATCGACCCAGTGACGACCGAGAGAAAGAAGGGACAAGATGTAGTCGAGATCACCCGAGTCACTACGCCCGGTGTTCTGAGCGGCATCGACAAGGTGTACTACAACCATGCCTACCCTGTCACTGCAGTCGTTTACGGCTTCTATCCGCTCAAGAGAGCCAGACCCTGCTGATTTGGCCCCGATGAGAGATGGCGACCTCAACTGCGTTGCACAAAGAGTGGTGGAGCATTTCGAAGGTGCCCTCAGGGGTCAGGGCCTTACCCCAACGAGAAGACAGACAATACAGGAGTGGGAGGAGAGGGTCCATGACAGAGGCGCCAGGGTCGAGGACATTGCATGGCTTGAGAAGGTCCTCAAGCGTGCAATTATCCTGCGGGACATTGCCGGCGAGGACGTCTACAACAGCGGCAAATATGGTAGAGGTGGAAAAAGTCACTATCGGCCCATAGAACTTAACTGCCACAACGGCCACGGCTGGTCCAAAGACCTGCACTTCCCCGCTTCCAGGCAGGTCTACACCTACGAGGGCGACGTCTGGGAAGCAATCAGAGAGGCCACTCAGGATGAGCCACTAGCTGTCTGGCTTCTCGGCGGTGGAGATAAACAGCTCAACGTCGACCAGTTTGTGCTCCAAGACGGTCGCACCTTCAGGACGCAGGAGGCCCACCGGAAACTCCAAGGAGCCTGTGCCATATTTGGAGACGAGGCCCTGGCCGACCGGGCCTTCGGCGTGAACCACGCAGCCAGCATTATGGCAAAAGAGCACGACGGCTGGAAACCAACCCCGGCCGGCCTCCTTGACGACATCGAGAAGGCCTGCGTAGAACATGGTCACGGTGGCCTCTGGAACTCTATGGACTACGACACGCGAGGCATCGTTAGCTTCGACATGAAGGCCTGCTACCCAGCCAGCTTCAGGGGGGAAGGCGAGGCCAAGCCGTATTTCGAGCGGTTTGGCCGTCCCACCCACCGTCTGGTCAGAGTGTCCATAAACGGCCCCCTCCCCAAAGATATAGGCACAGGCCTTGGCGAGGTCCAGAAGTGGGAATTCAAGCAGGGGATTCACCCCGTCATTCCCACCTGGTTCGGAAAGCATTTCGCAGTATGGGGCCCGACACCCCTGCTTGCCTTCCTCATAGAATCAGGCATACTTAACCATCTCAAAGTGTGCGAGGCTATCATCACATTTAAGAAAAAAACTAAGGTTTGGCACCCAGAAGACCGAAACCAAGGATGCAGCATTATAGGCAAGTTTACCCAGGGCAGAAGGTAAAAGACTGACACGAAGGATTGTGACTGACCAGGGAGAACTCGACTTCCTTGTGCCTGACACCCCCCAAAGCGGCACACTGGTCGGCGCGCCTCAAAGGTGCCCATTAGGTTACATTCTTACTTACTATGATGGCTCGCAGCCCCAGTATACTCACCTGAGGGCCGCGATGTTGGCCTACGCCCATATAAACCTCGTCGCCATGCTGCAGCGTTTCGAGTCCGAGGAGGCTGTCCGGGTGGCCACCGACATCCTCTATATCCAGAAGACCGCGCTGCACAAGCTCGGGGGTGTCGAGGCTTACGTAGCCCCTAGATTATGCGCTTGTGGAAAGGAATTGTGCGTGAGCTGCTTGATCAATCAGCCACTCCTTCCTTCAGTATCCCCAGCCCAGTGGCGCGACAAGGGTGAGCAGCTGTACATGCCGCAGGAACACGCTGCATACCTCCCCAAGAGTATAAAAGGCAGCAGAAAAACCTTCCACCCAGCACCGCGCCACACTACGATGACCCCTTGACTCGACACCTTCTGAGCTACCTCAACGGCGGAGGGGGTAGCGGAAAAACTACGAGAACAATCGAGCTCTTCCGGGCGAGAGACCCTCTGGTGTTCACCCCGACCCACCGCCTCGCGAAGGAGATGAGGGGCAGAGGCATCAGCCCAGACCTGCCACAGCTTCTTTCGGTGGAGCAGCCAGAATGACTGGACGCCCGACCGCATGGGCCAAAAGTTCATCCCACGTGTCACCATCTGGGACGAGGTCTGCACCGTGCCCAGGCCTATCCTCGAGATGTTCTTGGACAGGCTAGAGCAGCGTGGTGTCCAGGTCGTCTGCTGCGGTGATCAAGGCCAGCCTCCATCAATCGCTGGAGAGATGCCCCATGATTGGCTGCGAAAAACGAAGAGATCGAAGCAGACCATAGGGCGAAACACGATGCCCTCAAAGCCCTAAAAAAGCCCATCCGCCCCAAGACTGACAAGGTCCAGTGCCAGGAGACGCGAAAGGCACTCCCGTGCTGCCTAGGGTGGGGCCGGTTTGTGGAGCGGTGGAGGCCAGAGGACCTTATCCTAACCAGCCGCCAGAAGGTCCGAGACCGGGCGCAGGAGCTGTTGCTTCAGATACACAAGGAAACATTCCCAGACGCCCCAGTACTGCTGCTATACCACCCAAAAGACAGCAGGAAACAGAACATTATGGTCACCGTACCCGGCATAGATCGAAAAGAAGAGCTCGTCCTCAATGACATCGAATATGTCACTAAGGAGGTTGCGGAAGGGGCTATCAAATCTGATGACTGGCGCCTCGGCTATTCACTCACAGTACATTCTTCCCAGGGTCTCACCATTTATGACCCACAAAAGGTCTGGATCATCGACGACTATCTCCAGTGGTCCAACCTAGTATACCTGGCCGTGTTCCGTGTGGAGTATATGCACCAGCTAGAACGGGTAACCTGTCCACCAGTAAAGGGTACTGAGGTCAGGCAACCCACAGAGCACGACATTAGGAAGGCCATCCAGAAGAAGCTTGTGTCCTACAAGCGCCCGGACCAGGCTAAAAGCGATGATTCCAATCTCAAGGTGGACTACGTCCTGCAGCTCAAAGAGAGCCAAGAGAATCGCTGCGCTGCGTGTAAAATCGAAATGCTCTGGGCCTACGAACTCAAAGACACGCAGCAGTTCAGTGTAGACAGGCTGGATAACAGCAAGGGGCACTGCAAGGGATATGTGCGCCTCTGTTGCCTAGAGTGCAACCGAAAACGAGGGGGTGCGGTACTCAGCGAGCAAGTACGCCATCCGGCGGCAGCTGAGTATCAGGAGGCACCACAAGGAGCTCTTCCCGGACAAACCCACGAGCAGGACCATCTTGCAGATAATACAGGACAGGCACATCAGGCTTGGTGACCGAGCGTCCAAGCCGGTACACCTGGAGGGACCACACTGGATGAGTCGCGCGACGTCTTCCACCCTCCAGCTCGCCATCCTGGTATAGGTACCGAACGCCAACACCAGAGGGAAGCTTTTCCTCTTTGAGACCAATGGGGCGACCAGTAACAACAGAAGAGGGCTTTTGTGTCACAGCCACAACCTTGATTGCATCCTTAGGCTTCTTACCGGTGAGGCGGGTCACTTCTCCGTTCAGGGTCCTAACGACGGCAGGCAGTCGAGCCCCCGACGGAAGTCGCATCTCCTGGGCGTATTGGTGCCCAAACAACCGCTCAGCCAGGGTCCGGTTAAAGCGCTCCACGATCCCCTGGTCCCGATGAATGTCCACACGACCGCGTCTGACAGAAACTCTACCTCTATAAAAATCTCTACCTCTATAAAAATGAAGCGGGCATTCTCTCTCGTCGACTTTATGACAAAAGAGATGATTACAATTTCGACATCGTAAACTATCCCTTTCTGGATAGTAATATTCCAGTGGGACCTGCATATGGCGTATACATATCTCGCTCAGTAGCATTTGCTAGATCCTGTGTTAAATGTAATGATTTTAATCAACGTCACAAAACACTGTTGCAGAAACTTATAAAACAGGGCTATTCTACCAAGCGCCTCCACTCAAAGTTTCTCAAATTTGGCGATACATATCGCATGCTGATAGCAAAATACGAACGTAGCGTGCAAGATCTATGGCGCTACGTTTCGTAACGTGTGTCTAATTCCGCTTAACCGGGGCTAGGGGCCGTATGAACCCATGTACTTCAAGATCCTCATGGTACTCATATGAACAGTCACAATCAAAGCGTGACTGAGGTACATCATTGTTAGATGACGACTCTATAACGAATATTATGGATTAAGAATACTGATCAGCGATACGGATTTGATATTTTGGAACATCATGATGTCTTGCCAGCATCATTGAAAACTGTTGACCGCTTCTCTCTTGCAGGAAACAAGCCTATGTTTATGTATACTTTTGTCTTTTTGAATTTGGTGCTAATACTGTTATATGGAAATGGAATAGGTCTTTGGATTATGGACGCGGATATTCTCTAATGGACGACGGCCGGATTATGAATGACGGACTAGACGCTTGTAATGCTTGGTCAGTAGCTGGCTCACCGCGCCCATAAACTCGCGCCCCGGGTCAACCTGAAGAAACTTCGGCCAGCTAAGAGGGCTCCGCTTGTAGATGCGGGAGAGAGCGTCAGCGACCTCTTTGGCTTCTTTTGTGGCCAGAGGCTCGGCCTCCTTGTAGCGCGATGCCACATCTACAAGCGTGAGTGCATACTTGTAGGTTTTGCGATTACGGGGGAAGCGGTCGTGTGGTAGAAAGAACAGGTCGGCTTGATGAACCTCGTTCGGCATCTTTACACCAAAACGCGGGCGTGCAACATGGCGAGGGCGCGGAAGATAAATCTGCCAAATGGCCTGCTTCTTGAGCCATATTCGGGCCATATCTTCGGAGAATCTGGCTGCTGCGGCGAGGTTCGTGATAGCCGCTAGCCCCTTCCAGTAACCGCTCGGGCTGTAGTAGTGCCCCGCGAGGCGTCGGGATAGCTTTTTCGTTTCACGACCCATTGTAGTTGCTGTCGTGCCGACATTCCAAGAGGTGAAAGTCTCTAATATTGCTAGTGTGCGTGGCAACTGGCGTTGTGCACAAAAAATGCGGCTCTACTAGGCTACAAGTGTTTGGCTACTTTATAGGCTACGAGCCCCGTCACGCCCATTCCTAGAATGACAAAGACGATCTCCCGGTCTTTTTGGTTACCTGAAGGTACGTACATGGCTGAAAGTCGAGGCTCTGGGCCGAGAGGGTCAAGTATTTTGCCCGTGACTTGTGAGTATACGCGGATTGCGGCATCGGCATCATGGAGTGTGCGAACGGCGTGTCCCTGTTGTCGGAGCTCTTCCTTTATCCAGTCAAGTCTTTCGGTTCGCTTTTTTGTCCATGCATCCCTTGCAGCCTGGAGCTGTTCTGTAGCCTTGTCATGACGTTTGCGCTCTTCGTCAACACCCGAACTTCGAAACATTGAAAAGAGGTAATTCGACCCCCTGAAGCCAAGAGCATTGACCAGAGCTCCACCCACTAGCAAGGCAATCGAGGCCATGTTTTATACGCTGCTCCCGCTGGCACGGCTACTGTTCTTACCTTCTGACATCTTTTAAGACATTATTGCATACGAAAAGGATCTTTTTTAATTGGTCGGTCCCCGTAGTTTCGGTCGGAACGACTGGCGTCAGGCGCGCTGCCGCTCGACGATCGATTGGCTCTCTCACAAGCGGCGATCCTGAAAGTGCACGCGAGCGCAACATGTATCCCACGAGCAGAGCCCCTGCAATTCCTAAACTGCATAGTATATAAGGAGCTCACTGTGGTCCAGCACTTCGTGCGTTTTCGACGGTCGGTTCGGTGTTTGAGGTGGCCGTCTCGGCAGCCTGTGACACTCCAGTGGGAGCAAGACGTTCCTTGACCTCCTTGAGCTCCATCTTCAGTCGTTCTTGTTTGGCCTTTCGCGGGGCAGCGCCCTTTCGTCCCGCTTCCACCTTTTTAGAGTTCTTTTCATCAGGCGCTGTCCCTTCCTGACTGAGGGTCTGCCGAGTCACTCTCACCAGTGGCTGATTCGCTTGTGGTTCCAGTAACCCCGTCATCATCGAACGTAGACGCATATGTCCGGGCATGTGTGTCCAAATTGGCAGTGTTTAACAGTGATAAATAATGTGGTCAGGGGTGCTAAGAGCATTCCAAAGCGGTGGTATAGCTGACAGGTAGCATTGCTTAGCGCATGCTCAACGAAGGGGTCATCTTCTAGGTCAGCAACGAGCTTTGACTGATTTTCAGATGGAATGGGGAGCAAAGTGCTGGCTGCCATGGCATAGAGCTGAAGTGCAGCTGTCCCCATGGTCTTAGTCATCTTAGCCCGCAAGCTCGCTTCGTAGCGAGCATACAGTTTGCCAACTTCTATATCGTCCAGGCTTCTTTCAATCCACCAAGCTTCTTTCAATCCTATTGACGAGGGCCCTTCAGGAGGTAAAAGCATTTTGGGAAAGGTATTGCGCCACTATTTCTAAGAACTCTGGCGTGGAATGTATGTGGATATTGAAAAACTCAAAATGTCTTACGGAAGAACTTGATGCTAAAGGTCACATACCGTACCGACATGTATCAACATGGGATTTCTCGACTCTCGTAGATATATTAATGTCGGAAGCCATAAAGCATTCTTTAGCTCGACTACATACAAGAGATATCATTCATGGGATGTTTCTTTGTTTATAGAGTTGCTTGAATTTCTCATTAAAAATATCTATGTGAAATTTGGCAACACAATATATCAGCAGCATATAGGTATTCCAATGGTTACTAATTGTGCACCCCTGTTGGCTGACCTGTATCTGTTCTCTTATGAATATGACTATATGCAGGCGCTTTCAAAAACCGATCCATTCAAAGCCCGTTCTGTCTCTTCACCAAACGCTATATAGACGATCTTCTCGCTGTGGATAATCGCTATATAAATGACGCAGTGAATGATATATATCCACCTTCACTGGATTTGAAGGAAACTACAGATAGCCCTACAGGCACATCTTTTTAGATCTCTATCTCTATAAAAATGAATGGGGCATTCTCTCTCGTCGACTTTATGACAAAAGATATGATTACAATTTCGACATCGTTAACTATCCCTTTTTGGATAGTAATATTCCAGTGGGACCTGCATATGGCGTATACATATCTCGCTTAGTAGCATTTGCTAGATCCTGTGTTAAATGTGATGATTTTAACCAACGTCACACAACATTGTTGCAGAAACTTATAAAACAGGGATATTCCACCAAACGCCTCCACTCAAATTTTCTCAAATTTGGCGATACAAATCGCATGCTGATAGCAAAATACGAACGTAGCGTGCAAGATCTATGGCGCTACGTTTCGTAACTTGTGTCTAATTTCGCTTAACCCGGGACTAGGGGCCGTATGAACCCATGTATTTCAAGATCATCATGGTAATCATATGAACAGTCACAATCAAAGCGTGACTGAGATACATCATTCTTTAGATGACGACTTTACAACGAATATTATGGATTAAGAATACTGATCAGCGGTACGGATTTGATATTTTTGGAACATCATGATGTCTTGCCGGCATCATTGAAAACTGTTGACCGCTTCTCTCTTGTAGGAAGCAAGCTTATGTTTATGTATACTATGATTGTCTTTTTGAATTTGGTGCTAATACTGTTATATGGAACATGAAATAGGTCTTTGGATTATGGACGCGGATATTCTCTAATGGACGACGGTTGGATTATGAATGACGGACTAGACGCTTGTAATTCGACCTGGTCCGGTGTAATGACCTTCCCCATGTACTCCTTGGCCTGTCCTCCGCCGGCCAATGCTGCTAGTCTTTCGCGTTTACTAGCAATAGTCATCCCGGCGGCTCCTATGGAGCTAGATCGAGACCTTGCGATTCCGGCTGCTGCGCCGTCGTGGCAACTAGATGTAGCCGCATTGGCGGCACGACCGTCGGCCTCTTCTTCCAACAGCTTGTCAGCAATCCATGTTTGCTACGTACGTGGCCCATATCACTTGCGCGTGCCGCTGGCAAAAGTTAACACTATGACTTACGTACCACTTCAGTTTAATATAATCGTAAATGATATACACAAAGGCCCCGAGAGTAAGAATCTGGCAAAGCAGTAGCACTTCCCACATTTACGGCCTAAACAACAGTTAACGGTTAGCTAACAACCATATATGCAGCCGGCTGGTCAGTTTTTAGCAGGAGTTTTGCATGTTTTGTCTCTGCCAGCAGCGTTCTAGTTTTGAGTCGCTCATCTCTTGTTGGAATAACATCGTTCTCGTGGAGGCACTCTTCAAAAGAATCGCGGTCCTTACAGTGAAACAGAGCGCAGTCAAGACCGAGTTGTACTTCTGGGTCAGCACCCAAACGCTCTGCTCTGTGTGGCGGCCACTGAAGGCTAGCGCAGACAGCCTGTCTTTCTTTTTGGTTAGAGCCTTGCTTGCGGCACAGTCGTCAATGATGTACAAAGTGTGTTCTCCGGCAAATAGGCAATAGAATGCTCGCAGATAGTCGTGGAGGCGCTCGCCGGGGTCGACTAAGTAGATCTCTGGGTCAGCCCAGACCCAATGTCGGGCTAGCGAATCGTGGGACAAAGGATGACGATGTGCTCAAAGACACCACGGAAGTGGCCTTCGAGTAGGTCAAGGGCGACAACTGTCTTACCACACCCTGTCTGGCCACATATAATAGCGGAGTGGGGGTCTTTGGGAAGCAGTAGGGCTGCGCGATTAAGTGAGCACTTCATTGAGTCGGCCATCCTCGATATTCATTTGTGCATCCATGACGATGTACAGATAAACGTTCAATGTGCCGGGGCCGTCTGCTTCTTTTGTGATCTGGATGGTGATGCCCTCGCTGGCATTCACCACTCTTCGGCCGCTCCCATGTAGTCCATCATCGTCCGTGGCTCGCAGATCCAGCCATAGTGCATATTTTGTGGTCAGGAACTCCCCCAGGTAGACGTCTGCCAGATCCAGGTCTTTTGCGGCCATTGCAACCTCGGATTGACGTTTACTACCGGCTGCGAACTCTTTCTTGGTCTCATCCCACAGCTGGTGCGCTCTCAGTCCTTGACTGTACGGCTGATTCGGCATCCCTTCGATGCACACCTCTACCTTCGTGATGAGGGGATTATAGAAGTCCTCAGTGTCGCGATTCCAGGGGACAGGTTGTTCGAACAGCATGAGAATGCCCTTCATGCTGCGAGCGGGTACGTTCAGGTTGATGTTTCAGAGAGTGCCAGACTTGTTACGTGTCAGTTTGCGGTGGCGGAGCACCCTGTCGTAGAGGATGGCTATGCGTCATGCATACTGGGTTCGGATCAATCTAGCGAGATCATTCTGCGTGACCATTTCGAACTCTAGGCAGACGTTTTCAATATTGTAACTGGCAGCTTCATCATCCTCTGCGACGATCACGCGACTGTAATCGTTGAATGCCAGTTCGTACTCCAGACGATCACCAAGCGCACTTTGGTAGAAAGGCATGTGGCTGTCCAGCAACTCGAAGTCAAGCGGGACAAAGAAGCGGTTGCCGTATGCCCGTGCTATGGCTTTATCTGTTTTATTGTTTTCAGCATTCGCGGCACCAACCCGAAGCTTTGTCGTGTTCTTGGTTCTGCCAGTATCTATACCCTGGTAGGCTGCATTATTGCGCTCTTTAGCTGTTTTCCACAGGTCGCGATAGCAGTGGTATACGTCGGAGTCGTCAATGCTCATAACCTCGTTGCCGCTGATTTTGATTGTTGTCTTCTGTATGATTGCGCGGCCCAGATTCTGAACCACGGTTCGATTCACGTCGGATGATTTCAGTTCGATGTTGAAGGCGAGGCGGGCGGTCCCCGGAACGATAACATCGTTCGCTCCGAGATTGGGGAAGCGCACCAGTAGCTGTTGGTTCTGATCGATAGTGCTGGGGTTGTTTGTGATCACAACTGCCTGGCGAACCCCCTTGATCCCAAGTGGCTCACGAAGTCTGCGGTAGGGATTAAGCTTGCGACCGTATTGTGAAGAAGCCATCTTATTGAAGTGATAAGCTGTGATAGTTCAATATGGCAGACTATGATGTTGATACCGGCCGTTTCGAAGAGACAGAAACGAGGAGGGACGAGGAAACGGACGATGTCGATTTGTCAACAGGCAGCGTGGGTCCTTCGGACGCGCAAGCGCAGGAAGGTGAGCGCCCTCTCTCTCTTCAGCAAGAGTTAGTCCAGACAACTGTCGATGACTACTACAACTACCAGGCAGAGAGGGGGCTTACTCCTAACCTAGGTAGGGATTATTCGAAGTTTGAAGTCACGATTGACGGGAAGCTGCGCCTTGTGGCTTACCCCAACTTGGACTTAATTAACCTTCGTACAGGCCGACCTCTCTCCATGTCCACAGTAGCTGTGGGGGCGTGGCGGTAGCAACGCGATTCGGGATGAACTAGGGTTTACAGACTGGCGCAGACAGTCATCGACAAAGCTGCCCCCTCAGGCTGTGGTAGCTCTACAGACAGCGAGCGAAGAGCTTGGTGGGGCTGCAGCGGCGGTCGAAAGCGTTGAACTCCAGGACCTCGACGGAAGAGCCAAGGTAGCCACAGACGCTGTTCAGAAAATGGAAACGGCCTTCACGGACGTGCAAATCGATGAAGTCCTCGGCACCATGCGCGACCCCCCTTTAAATCTCCGAGAGCTGCGTTGGCTTCACAAGGCCCTCCAGACCATTCAGGGTGAGCTCACCAACAACCTGGCCAAGCTGTCAGCATTGGATGACCGCAATGCTCTCGAGGAAGGAAAACTCAATGAGGCTGACGCAGATGAGTTCTCTCGAAGGCGCGTCGCGGAGCGCGTTCGAGAACTAAAGGATGAGAGGGCCGCCCGCATTGAGGCTGCAACTGCCAGTCGGGAGGCTCTTCGCTCAAAGATTAATCGAATCCATGAGGCGATAAACCGCGTCCTCAACGAAGATACTACCCTGGCTGAGCGACTTCGCACATTGTTCAGAGAGCAGGGGATAACCATTGTTAGCATCCTCACTGCGCTGGGCTTCATCGTGGCCATCCTAGTGCTTGCTTTAACGGGCGGGGGCACCCCGGCCCCAACACCGACTCCTTCCAAGGCAGTCGTTCCGACGAGCGGGACTGTAAAAGAGTGGATCAAGAAACACCTACACACCCTCGGCCGAATCCTCGCAAAGCTTGCCGGGAAAGTCGCGGCGTCGCTGCCCGGCATAATTGGGAGCATTGTTTCCTGGCTTCTTAGCCTTATTTCGAAAGTGCTGGATGTCTTGCAGAGAATATTTGGTCCTTGGTTGTTACGGCTGCGGGGCTGCTTTATGTGGTGACTCGCGACTGGCTAACGAAATAGCCAAATGGTCACCAGCCCAGCTACGATGACACCGACGATGATTGCGGTCTTTTCGTCGTCGTGTTGACTAGTTGGGACGGTGGAGGCAGCGACATCTCGCGAGGAGTGAACGGCATGATCCAGCGTCGCGGTCTTGGCACTCGCCGTGGGAACGGCATGATCCAGCGTCGCGGTCTTGCCACTCGCCGTGGGAACCACTCCTTTTTCTCCCGTATCTCCTTCTGTGTTTGGACTGTGAGCGACTGTTACGTTAACGTCCGCGTTCTCGCAAAGTTTTTGGTTTTCTGTTGCAACTACGATCTCATTGTTGTAACCGGCAATAGGGCCTATGCGGAGCAACATGTCACTGGGGGCCATGTACAGACCGATTCCGAACACATAGTTAACTTTGGAGCCTGCGTACTGCAGGACGTCTTGGTAGCGTTTTATCGCTGATGAGAGGTCAGCTGGAGAGGAGACCGCATCCTCGATGTTGGCGAGAAACTGCTTCTGCGCGTCAAATGCTGTGCCCTCTCCTAAGATTCGTGTGCGCGTCTGAGCCTGGGCGCCGAGGATGGCCCATACATACGTTCGAATGGAATCATTAAGACGCTCGACGCCGGCATGTGTGAAGCCCTGCGATCTGTCCAGCATGAACGTTGTCCACGCCTTGTCAGCCTCCGATCCCTGTGCAATGTAGTCAATGTGAAAGTGTTTTTTTTCGGAAAGTAAACGAATGCCAGGTTGGCCTGCGTGTGTGGCATAGAAGTAAATCGTTCCTATGCCATTGTTTTCGCTCTGCTGCTGTCTCCAGCCGGTGTGCGGCGACATCCCAAACTCTGCACAGATGCGCTCATATGCTCTGCGGTCAAATGGATTGTTAAATGCCGCCCAGGCGTCGTCTTGTGGGAGCGGTGCCTGAATCTCTTTTAGGATCCGCCTGATCTGAAAGTAGACATGGAAGGTGTAGAGGGCCTGGGTGTGGCTAGCAGTTCGCGCGGTCCCTGTTCCAGCGGAAACGACAGCCGCTAGGTGGTCGCTCACAGACACGCCGCAGCCGGTCGTGGCGCACCACACGGCGAAATTCAGCTGATTCTGCCAAAACTGCAAGGGATTAGAGCGCCACGCCTGAACAAGCTGGTCGCTTTTCACTTTAGGCAGACAGTATTTCACAAATATATTAGGAAACTGGGCCGCAAAGTCACCACTTGCTGTGTTCTCTAAGTTCACTAAGATATCTTGATGAGTGATTGTCGTCCTTGTAACACTTCGTGCAGTCGTAGACGACGTTCCAGCGGTGTACACCCCGCCCACTTGGTAGATGGCGTTTACATTGAAGCTAAAGGCGTGTCTATCCATGCGCAATCCTTGCTGGTTTAGCACATCGTGTGGCCGGCTATGTATGTAACACTGAGCAACATTCTAAATGGCGCAACAATCGACCTCACGCATGCGCTCAAGAACCAAAACGGACAATACAAAGTAGCACTGCTCGAGCTCACTTTCTACCCACTATGGGAGAATGTCCCAGTCGGAACTAGCTTCTCTGTCCGCGGAAAGCTTGTGGTTGTCCCTAGCGGTTATTACAACGTCTGTTCCCTTAATAAAGAGGTCTTCAAGCCACACGGGGCGGGCCTGGAGATAAACCATGCCACTGGTCGGCTGAAGTTGACGACCGACAATAGCATACAACTACTTGGCCTTGCGCGGCTTCTGCGGTTCTCAGATCCTGACAGTACCCTTACTGGGACAGTGCAGGGCGACAGCTTCCCCACACTAGCACCCCATAAAGAAGTGTTCGCTCACCTGGGTGAGGTGAGCACATCACACAATCTAGTGGGGAAGGCAGTCGAGACGGCTGGCACCAGCCCTGCGTACCCTTGTGTGGCCTACCCTTCCACTCTTCTGAGATCTATATCTGTGACCGGTGAAGGAATAAACTGCGGAAAAACCATTTCTTTGCTTAATCCACAGTATAAGCCACTAATATCTGGCCCTATCCCGCAGCTAACGTTCTCCCTGTTAGATAAATCAGATACACCCAGTAAAGACCGCTTTTATGAGTGTAATTCTTGATATTCATCCCTGACAACGATGGTTGAATCCGCAGGACCCAGATGCAGTGATTTGGCCTTCAGCGAGATCGTTGATACCATGCGGTTTGGCTAGGCAGGTTACACCGACCGCCTATACGGCTTTCAGTTCAGAAACGGCTTATACCATCGAAAGAAGCTTACGCCAGGAAGAACCACAGATGTAAATTTCAAAGACCTTGAAGATATTATCACGGGAAACTCACGGACGCACGTGAGACATAGCCTCGTTAAAACGGAAAACGGACAATGGACTCTCGCCGAAAGTGACAATATGGGCTGTCTCATTGACCTTAATGTGGTCGAATCGGGAGTACAGGTCGATAAAGCCGGGTTTGTGAGAAAAGTTTTAAATCGAGGTACGGCATTCCTGTCCTACAGTCCGGTTGAAAACAACGTCAAAATACACCTCCAGGACTGGAAATTCTATATAAGAAGCACTGATCCTCGAGGGGCTCTAGTAATAAATACGTCGTTAACCGCCCTGACCACTCTTCCTCCAGACTCAACTATCGTTGCTGCAATACTGTTACCGCCTGCTCCCGCTCACGATAGATTCGTGGACATACTACCAGATCTCAAGATAAAGTGGCACGATAAGCACGCTGATCAAGATTTGCGGATTTTCTTTGCTCTTAGCCCAGTTAAAAAGCCTGTCGTGCATCTGTCGTTAGAGGGCGTAACTACACGAGTAGGGAACGATGTGACCGTGGGCAATATATTCCTAGCTGAAGGCGTCAGCTTAAAATCTCTCAAGGTGTTCAACCGGCCCTTGGATAACCTTGAGCTAGAAATTATTGACAACAGCATATAGATTTATCATGGGACTATATCCAACATTGAACGAGGCCGAATCCGCGCATGACTACAGGCTAAAGCACATCTGTGATATACAGCATGAACTCTCCTAAGATCGTGATTCCCGGTCGAGCTTGTACAAAAAATACCGCAAAGCGGTGAATGCTTTAGATGGCGTGGACTCTGCGCTTGCCACAGTGGCTTTGGGCCTCGGCACGACTGGGGTCGGCCTCTTGTCGA
Organism: Hanleya hanleyi; assembly: GCA_036873755.1. Taxonomy (NCBI): domain Eukaryota; kingdom Metazoa; phylum Mollusca; class Polyplacophora; order Lepidopleurida; family Hanleyidae; genus Hanleya; species Hanleya hanleyi. Next base: position 107,704 of record JAVTVY010037026.1, read on the forward strand.
CTATAATTGCCGCACCCGTTGTTGTAGCACAGGAAGTCTCGGCTCTTTCGAGTGGTTTGACTGGAATAGCTTGCAAGTTTATATCTCGACGCCTGACCATCAAAGCTAAAAAACACGATGAAATTCGCGTCCTAGCGTCTTCAAAACTGGATTCCATCGCAGATGTTATCTCGCAAGCACTTGTGGATAACAAGATTTCTGATAGCGAATTCCGTCACATCCTAGCGGAGAAATCTAAATATGATGCGATGAAAAACGCTATCAGGACTAAATCGTTGAAAGCATCACATATCAGCCAGGAAGAAAAAAACGAACTTCTGAAGCAAGGCAGGGAGGAAGCAAGGAAACAGTTTGCCAGGGTAATCGAAATAGAATCACGATAAACTGCTTTCTACAGTCGGAACCGTGGGAACCACTACAATGTCCGCACGAACACCCTTAGTAGTTAGGCCTTTTTTTCGGCGCATTATTATATCATGTTAAAGCCATGGCTGACACTGCAATATATATAAAGAAGCATGCCGTCGATCGATGGTAAAATGCTAGCCAACATGGCCTGCCATGCCGCTGTCGTTAGCGGCTTAGCGATAGGTTATGGTCGTCTGGTCAAAATAGTTTGGAAAGGCCCTGCCCCCAAGTTGGACTTCACCGGCTATGACGTAGGAATGGTTATTGCAGACATCGGCCTGGCCATAGCCACGAAAAACTTGCTGATTAAGCAAGGAATCCTCCCCGCGGATATATTGAAGTAGGCACCTCTTCGAAGAACAATACACACCGATTTCTAATATCAAGCTATGTCGCATTTAAACGCGCGAAAGCGGGCAATAAATACTACAGCACTGCGTGTGGCTACTGACTGCCGGATCTGATAGCGAGCCGTTCGCAGGCCTACTGATATTTAATAAATATAACTGCTATGTTTTAGAAACTGAAGCTCAATCGAAGAATTATTTTTAAAAAGTCTATAACCTTTCAAAGATCTGAAATTAAATTGTATCAGTTTTTTCAAACATAACAAAACCGATTCGGGTTAAAGCTAAATTTGATACGTTGGATACTTCCTAACTTGCGAATGTTTTTTTCTCTCCGTCTATTTACCCACCACTCGCTCTTACACCCCCCTCCCTCCCTCCCTCCATCTACCCTCCCTCCCTCCTCCCCTCCATCTACCCTCCCCCTCCACCTCCCTCCTGTTTTATTTTTACAAAATTCCACCACGTCACCAGAGTCCCTTAAGAATGACCGCGGGGACTTCCCGGGCTGTCTTACTATATATTATTTTCCCACACCGATCATTCCGTAGGACTCTGGCAGGTACCTTGTTCGTACATGTCAACATCTAACACTCCTAATTGTTAGTTTAGTATTTTCGAAATTTATTTTACTAGGCAAATTACAGAAGTGATCGAAATATTTGTTCATACGATGGCAATTGACACATACGCTCATCAAAGACCCCGGGAAAGTCTTTAATAAGATATATACCAACAGCAACAGTATATAACAAGGGAACAACCTGTTCCTAGACAACATACGTGGTGCGACCGGGATCGAACTAAGGTATTTTGCTTGTGAGTTCAGCGCTCTACCTCGGCTCTAACCCGATCTTCTGAAATATGTAGGAAACAAAATAAATCATATACCTTCCACTGGTGTTGTGCCAGACTTTACTTCCTGTTATCGTATCGATTTCTAACCGTGCGAGACAAGGGGCTTCCCCTCTCAATGTGTATTAAGCCGAGAGAAAAAATCGATAGCCCTCTCAACATGTATTAAGCCGAGAGAAAACAATCGATAGTAACCTGCATACAGCACTCAAATATACAGGACAGGGCTGAATGCTAGCAAACATTCCTATAGACACGACCTAGCTAACACATTTAGTCTATCCAGGTAGGTGTATGGAAAGATGACAAGTATGAAACCACTGTCGGTTGCGACTGGATTACACTTGCGAAAAACTCCGCCCGTTTCTACAAAACGGTCGAAGTTTTTTTGTCCTGGTAATCCAGCCGCAACCGTCTCACAAAGTCTGTCAAAAAGTCTGCACTCTGAACAAATTCCACAGAAAAAGTCCGGTCCCCTAGAGGTCCTCTAGGCACCCCCACGCTGTCTGCTCTTCCCTCAACCTATACAGATTTGGTCTACTCGTCCCCCCCCCCTGCTGCTAAATGGATGACATTAGGGTATACCGGAAAGTTCTGTTTTCGTCGTATATCTTCAAAATGAAGTGTTTTTTTCTTAAAAGTGCCCAAACGTATTTATCGCAAATAAGGTAATTATTTTCTAATTTACCAGGCAGTTTCAGAGAAGAAAATTGCGCAAATAAAAAATTGAAAGAATCGATCAGAAATATCGTCCACAAAATGAGTTATTTTTGGAATATAATGTCACTGTGATGTCATCATGGCCGCTATCTTGGATTTTGTTACATTTCCCAATAGCGCGTAAACCAGTGATACAATGTGGCAAGTTTCAGCTTTCCAGCCTGAAGAATAATGAAAATGACGCAGCTGTTTGGAGGCTAACTATTCTTTGAATAATAGTATTGCCCCTCAGATGCCATTTTGAGGGCCAGAGGGCAGAGCAAAGGGCACCCCTTCTGAAACTGTTTTATATGCCTCGAGTGATGGATGTGCCAAGTTTGGTGCTTTGGACCAGCGTGTCACGATCTTCCCAAAATATGGCTCTACGCCACCTCACTAATGGAACTATGGGACGCGGAAATGTTCAATTCTGAAGAAAAACAAACGCGCAACTCGTCTAATAACGGCCGACTATCTCTTTATTCCTGGACCAGTATAGCTCAGATGGCTAGACAGTTCGGAGAGGTGGTGGATTCTGTTACTGAGATGAGTAATTTCTTCTTCCATTTCCAAAGGCTTATTTCAAATACTTACCGCCTAAGGGATGAGCTATGTCACTCCAGATCATTATTCACTCGTGAGTGTCGGTAATGGCGTCTCGTAGTTGTTTCCAGAAATGCAGCTGTTCGCATGCGTCTCCTGACCATTTTAAGAAAGTAATTTTGTGCCAAAGGTTCCGTAGGACTTTTGGCATCTGACGAACGGGGATATCTGCGAGGAGAACACATATAACAATATCTTCCCTTCCTTCTTCCAAAGATTTCATTCCAGCATACTCTATTTCGAGCGGCCCGTATGTGGAACTCAGGAAATCAGCGCTGATCGATAACATGATTTTCCTACTTTGTCTCATTTTATCAACGATGTTCTCGTGAATGGGTTTGCCTGGGGTGAAATCACGATTGTGGAAACAGAGTTTCAATGGATTTTCTCCATTCTCAAGAGCCTCACGTACATCATTGTAGATCCACTGATAATCCTCCTCACAGTAGGCGACAAACGCGTCATAGACATACTCTTTCTGGACGAGCATTTCTACTGGTGGTTGAAGTTTGGTGTAAAACCAGTATCGTAAGTTGACACGATAACGGTAGACGGCGTAGAACAACAGAATGATGAATGACGCCAGTAAAACACTGACAACTCCAATAATAAGCCATGTATTACTGACACAGCTCACCGATACATCTCTCAAATGTATTTTGAATGTAGCCAAAGTAACCCGGCTACCGTTAGCAAGAACACAACTACTACTATCAGGTAGATCTAAATCGAACTCAGCGTCATATATCCAGCGGATAAAATCCAGTGTTTCGCAAGTGCATTGAAGTGGATTTAGTCTCAAACTGAGTTGAAAGCGAGACTGATTATGCTGAGCTGCAGCAAAATGATCAACGCGAGACATTTCCTCTGCCGTAAAGTGAGTGAAGGAATTGAGCGACAGATCCAAGCGGTTGATGTTTTCTAGTTGCAGAACAGCAAATGGAACTCGTTGTAGTTTATTGTTAGACAAACTGATCGATCTCAGATTTGGATTGGAAATAAACAGGTTGTTGTTCAAACCGGCCAGTTTGTTTCCAGATAGGTCAATTTCCTGTAAATCGTGGAGGGATTGAAAATTGTCTCCTGTTGCATTCAAATCTCCAAGACCGATGTATAAATTCGGAGCATTAGTGACGACAAGTTGTTGCAGTCTTGGAAAGTGTGTGAGAAAATCATGAAACTGACTACACAGCAAACCTGAAATATCAAGATGTGTTATTGTTTCCATCTTGTGGAGAGACATCTGACACTGATCGATATTACCGTAAGAAATATCCAACGTTTTTAGGTTTGTGATGTTACTAATTGCTGGTAAAGCAAGATATTTCCACTGCAAAAAGTTGTTTGCACGAAGCGTCAAATATGATGCGTTCTTTGAACTGGTCAGTCTGTTGAAAACTGAGGTTTCTCTGGTGAGAGCGTGCCCCTCCGTTCGCCTATCATGTGAGGTCTGGCATACAGAAACTTTTGGCTTGTATCCACTAGTAAAAATCGGAGCGTTCCACATTCCTCCTATGTCAATAAAGTTGAGACGTTTGTACATCGGAATGGCTCGAATCACACGTATAGGTGGATATCGCATGTTGAGTAAAGGCATGCTTATCATCTCAAGACATTCAGATTTTCCGAAATCCTCTCCATCTGCAATAAGAGATATGAAATTTTTGGAAATGTCGATACATCGAACGCAAATATTTTTTAGGTAGATCATGTCATTTTCCCACAGTTGAAAACTGTTCTCGAGGTCCGGAATCAGAAAGTTATTCATTTGACTGAGATGTATTTCCTCCATATTTCGATGCTGAAGTCCGTAGAGCGATTTTAAAGCATTCTTCAGTCCAAAGTCTTTATTGTGGGATAAGTCCAGTATTTTCAGATCTCTGAGAGGCAGAAAAGTTCCCGTTTCAGCTTCCGCAATTGAACAGTCTGTAAGTCTGAGTTCCCTCAGGCTTGTATTCACAAATACTTTGAATGTTTCATTGGAAAGATGCAGAATTGTGCACATATTTGTTGAGACTCCAATCGTTGAGATTGTTCGAAGTTTAGTCAGTTTGGCAAACCCATCTTCAAAGGTGAATTCCGCAGGGAAGTCCATGAATAGTTCCTGAATATTGGACAACATCGCAAATCCTTCATCGATGCCCCTCCAATCGTACGGATCTGTAGACCCATACATCTGTAAACGCAACGTCTGTAAATGTTTCAGTGGTTGAAAAAGAGTGGGGGAAAATATTCTAGGAATAAGTTTGAAGGAATTATTGAACAAATTCAGGAACTGGAGTTTATCTAGCCCTTCAAATGCCTTGGGCTCTAGATTCGTTATCTTGTTACTCGACAGGTCTAATACTTGAAGTTTTCCTACACCAGTGAACGTGAAGTTCTTCACTTTGAAGATATGATTCCAGCTAAGATCGATTTTTCTTGTATTTGTGGGGAACGTGGAATTTGGAATTTTGGAAAAACCTCGATGACTGCAGTCAACCGATTTTTGTTGCTTGTCGATTCTGCATTTGTTACCCAGAATGACATTTTCTTGGCTACCTTCTGTGACAACGCAGGTTGCCAAACAAGTAGCAAGACAATAAATCCATTTATGTATCATGGTGTACACACGCTCTCGGCAGTAGATACAGGACTAGAATTGTTGTAACCAGGTAGTGGTAATCTCTTACAAATGCTGGTTGAATGTGAGAGGATGACATGCAATCCTCGTCAGATGGAATTCTGGCTCTGTTATCAGGCTTGCACAAAACGACGGGAAGATAAACCGGAAGTGCTAGTTCTATCACTTGATTGGTTAACTGGGTCAAAATCGAAAAACAGGAAGTGGCAATCACAGAATCAGATTGGATAGTTGCCTCTGTGCGTGGTAACTGCACATATGTAGCTATGTTCACAGTACGCGACAAGATTCCTTGGGGCGTTATCTTCCACCAGTTCAACTGGATATTCAAAAGGGTGCACCTGAAATAACAAATGGATTCGAGTCAGCATATTGTCATATTAGTCCTGGGGTTGATGTCCTAAAATGCATTAAAATGAATTTTGCTGCAGCTCCAGTGTGACATTTCTTGGTTTGATCTTTTTACTTGAAACCTGAAGTCATTTAGAAATAGTCAAATAATGAAGTTAATTAAACGCAACATTAAAAAGGTGAAGGGAGCCGATGCCGGAGTACTGACAGGAAGACATATGACCCACAGAGAAATATACTCACAATTACAACACATATAAGGGAAGTGGGAAGAGGTGCCGACATACTGACTGCGTCACATGACTTCACAGAATAGTCCTCTAGTTAACCTATTCTAAAGCACATACCAAGAATCTAACGATTCGTGATATGTGTTGTATCTCAGGTACGCTTTTATTGTACCTGTTCATGTGGCAACTTGGATGATATGACCACACGGCCCCTAGCACCGGCATAAGCGATATTAGATACAAATCTAGAGACCTATGATGGAAATGCTCTGACAACTCGCATACCGGTAATTGGTTAGCTGTTTCACTGTGACAACTCGTACATTCGAGATTGGTGAGCTGTATCGTCGTCAGATGTAAACGACGGCATTTAACACAAAAGACTAGTCTGTAAGGCCCGACGCAAGACCTTTGGTTCTTGGTTCACAAGAACCAAAAGTGATCCGAATGATCTCAACCACACTGTTATTGTAGCTGTTCATGTGGACATATTGAATAGCATGTCCACAGGACAGTGTCCGCTCTTGCAGAACGAAATCAAGTAAGATCATGATGAAATGGTAATAAGAGAGAAAAAGTGGAATGCGATATACGGTAAGACTGGACTCGAAGGAAACCACAAACCGTATATATGCGCGAGCTAAGGACTATATTTTGCTAAAGGGATATGGCAACATGGCATTCTGACTAACGTCACAGGACCTACGAAGTAGATCTTAGGAGGCATTAGGACATGTTTTGGTCAGTTTTTTAGGTCACCTGCAGGGAGTACTCCAGACGGGTTTTGATACCGATATACCGGTATCTACGCTCAAACTCACGCGCCCAAATACTGACAAACCAATTTGAATGTCGGCTAAAATCTAATTACAAGCGTCTGTTCCGTCATTCATAATTCAGCCGTCGTCGATCAGAGGATATCCGCGTCCATAATCCAAAGACCTATTTCATATTCCATATAACAGTATTAGCACCAAATTCAAAAAGGCAATCATGTATACATAGGCTTGTTTCCTGCAAGAGAGAAGCGGTCAACAGTTTTCAATGATTCCGGCAAGACATCATGATGTTCCAAAAATATCAAATCCGTGTCGCTGATCAGTATTCTTAATCCATAATGCGTTGTAAAGTCGTCATCTAAAGAATGATGTATCTCAGTCACGCTTTTATTGTGACTGTTCATATGAGTACCATGAGGATCTTGAAGTACATGGGTTCATACGGCCCCTAGCCTCGGGTTAAGCGGAATTAGATACAAGTTACGAAACGTAACGCCATAGATCTTGCACGCTACGCTCGTATGTATCGCCAAATTTGAGAAACTTTGAGTGGAGGCGCTTGGTGGTGTAGCCCTGTTTTATAAGTTTCTGCAACAATGTTTTGTGACGTTGATTAAAATCGTCACATTTAACACAGGATCTAGCAAATGCTACTAGGCGTGATATGTAAACGCCATATGTAGGTCCCACTGGAATATTACTGTCCAGAAAGGGATAGTTAACGATGTCGAAATTGTAATCATCTCTTTTGTCATACAGTCGACGAAAGAGAAGGTCCGCTTCATTTTTATAGAGATATAGGTCTAAATATGATGTGCCTGTAGGGCTATCTGTAGTTTCCATCAAATCCAGTGAAGGTGGATATATGTCCGTCACTGCGTCATTTATATAGCGATTATCCACAGCGAGAAGATCGTCTATATAGCGTTTGGTGAATGAGAAGGAACGGGCTAAACCAAAACTACTTAAATCAACCTAATGGACTTACTTTTATTATTCATCAAAGAAATAATTGATTACTTCCTGTGTACAGCCGGTGGAGAAACTAGATTTTCACACTCGCATCGTGCTTCTTGACGAAATCCATGCGGGCCGCCATTTTAGCATGGTTTTAGCCCACTGCGCATTGGTTTTGCGCCGAATGTTTTCTTCCGGTTTTGGGGGTTTCCGGTTTCGCGGTAGCCGATCGGTGTCCCCAAAATGCCTAGATTAGTCCCTAAATTTCATCAAAAGTAGGTCAGCTCAGAACTTGTTGGTAACAGTCCCTTAGTGCACGTTCATTTCAAACATCAAGGTTCCAATGTCAACGGTTCTCCTTATTTTGCCGGAGAAAGGATTCGGATGGACTCACTCATTACCGGACAATTTGCAAATGAGAGCCTACTTCGTAGTAATTTAAACCATGTTGCGTTTGGAGATACGTTATTCTTAGTTGTCTCCAGAAAAGGTGATTCCATGATTGAGTGTTCCAGATAAAATGTTAAAGTGCGTGAAAATGGACAAAATGCTAATGTCATAATTGATATTTTTGTCCATGTTAACAACACCAACTTCCTTAGACCAATATTATTTTCTTTACATTTTCTTTGTTACAAGAGACTAATTTCCTGGGTAGCATATCACGCGACACATCTCCAAATGGTCCTAATGTGATAAGCTATGATGCAAATTAGTTCACATTTGACAGTGTCTTTTTATGTATTCAAACTTAACCATTCTGCTTTGAGATAAATTGTATACCAATGATCTCGACGTGAGCCTTAAAAAGTAGATACCATTATGATGCGAATCAGTTCAATGTTGATACATGCCTTGAATGAAAGAGCAAGTTTCAGACGAACCCATATAAGCGCCATTTTGAATTTACGTTTTGCACTGAAGTTTGTGCAAATAGTCTCGCAACTGGCTTAACCGATACGCTTTAATGTAATCTCGTTCAATTCAGACAAACGTGTACTTAGGGATTATAAAAATGACCAAGTTAGACATATGATATAACCCTCCCCCCGAATTTCACATCATCCCATCTGCTTAGCGGTTTAAATTTATGCATTTGTATTTTCGCTAAAGATTATGCGAATGACCTCAAAATGAGCGTTAAAAACGTGGGCTATGATGTGAACCGGTTGAATTCTGACAAATATGCACTTTGGATGCAAATCAATACAAACTATCTCAATGTGCTGGCATCGTTTTCCACCATCATTGTATGCTGCCTTTAATTGATATCGGCAAATGGCGAAATTCTGCTGGTTATTGTAATTGTAGTTACACGCTGAAGAATGAGGCGCTTGGTTGGCGTCGGCCACTCGGACTTGAATAAGAACTTGGATTTCACTAACAGCTTCCCCGTTTGAGACGTTTTTTTAATCAGAAGGGTACATAGTTAATCATTTTCCATCAGATGGCATACATCATCGCTCTTGAACAATTATATCTAGTACCATTTCAATCTGCGCTCGTGGTCGTGTGGTCATGTCATTTCAGGTGTCCACACGAACATCTCATGAACTCCACGAAAAAGCGAACATCGCTAAAAAGGAAGACAAGTTGCATTTTACTGAAAACTCCACTATTTTGAAACATCCGTAGAAAAATATGCATGTGACGGGAACTGTATACCTTTGTAAAAATAAGGGTTCAGAGTTTTACTTTTATAAGTAGAAGTGATAAATTCACCCTAGGAATATTTTTTTTGAGAAAATGTGTAATTAATAAAGTTCTTTCACCGAGAAGATTTAAAAAGCGCACTCGTGATCCCGTCATGAATTTTTGGTGATTCCGTCACGAACTAGATCCAATCGCGTTTTTCTCACGCGGGAAAAAATCGTATCATCCTTGGGTACTGTATGTTAGTAAGAGATGTCATATAAGAATAATCAGATTGAAACAGAGCAGCGAAAAAATAGACAATCAACACTAGTCAAGAGTCATGTCCGTTTCAGGTGATTCCGTCACGAACATTTCGAGGCATTATTTACTTAAATTGCTGGATCATCTGTAGATTTTTCATGGATCCGTAAACAGATGTCATATAGAATAGCAAACTAAACATAAAACTACATGGGTATGACCACGGAACTTCCGAGTACATGGCTTTGAATAAAAAAAAGAAGTCTTCCCAACGGTGATTCCGGCACGGTGGAATTCATGATCTACATATTTCTTGGCACCACAGAAATAATTTTTAGTTCTTGGGATGCAGAATATTGGCCTGTGGGGTGATGTGAACTCTTGTCAGTAAGCAGGCATTTTTTCCACCACCATTGTATGTTGCGTTTGATTCTAAATATGCTTTGAATTAAACTGAAATGATATTAAAACACGTCTCAGACGGTCGTTTTTAATTTAACCAGTATACTTTGCTCTGAATGTCGTGCAAGTCTCAAAATCGGTGTACGGCAATTCTGGTTCAATTTTGACAAAAATATACTTTGGGGTTCTAGAAATGACTTGAATTAGACAAAAGATGAAACAAAGGCAAATTTCAGAGAGCAAGCGTCAGATCCGATGTTCAATATTCAGCCGTCATCCATGAAAGAATTACTGAGTTAACAATCGATATACCTATTTCCTATGAAAATTCCAAATGTGTATGAAATCGAAATAATAAAACAACAACATAGTTTCCTACAAGAAAGTAGCAGTCTTCAAGAGAGAAGTCCTTTCCATAGTATGTATTCAGTCTTCAAGAGAGAAGTCCTTTCCATAGTATGTATTTCAGTCACACTTTGTTTGTGACTGTTCATTTGAACACCATGGAGATGTCAAATTCATATTCATATGATATACGAAAACAGATATAGGTATTTCAAAAGTGGTGCCTTATTTGTACACAATGGCATACCTATATGTTGTTGAAATATGATAATTTCCGAATTTCACATAGATATTTTTGGCGAGAAATTCAAGCATTTCTATAAACAAAGAAACATCCAAGAATATCTTTTACGTACTGCAGAACGGAAGACATCCTTATTGCTATTGACATCAACATATCGATGATCAGTTTCAGTGAACATCGATATTATTAATGAACTAAGGAATGGTATTATGGAGGGTCGAGAAATCCAAAGTAGAAACATGTCTAAACGGTATTTGTCCTTTGTCATATTGTTCTGCCGAAAGACTTTTTGAGATTTTAAGTATCCACATGCATTCGACATATGAATTTCCTGAGTAATACATGGTCATTTCGGATTTCCCAAAGTTGCCTATCACAGAAAGTAAGCCATACATCATAATGCTATTTGCCAGTCATGTTTATTGTTTTAACACTTGTGTTGGGGTTTATCGGGAAGAGTATTTTTTAGCCTTTGATATTTGGATACGGTATAAATTGTTGTGTTGGATAAATCAATGTGTCAGAATGCAAGCAGCTAGAGGAGAGATAAGCTTTGGCACGATGTGGATGGAGGCTTGGAGAAAGGGGTAGGCGGTTTGAACGCGAATATCATTGACCAAATGGAAGTTGGAATAATGACTCGCGAGAAAACCTGATGATAATGCCACCCATGCATGGATGAGTTTAATTTATCTAGTCTATAAGTCACTTGACCTGGAAATTTTCTTGTCAGATTTGTTTGAGATCAAATAATCTAATCAAATTTTTAAGACAATGGAGCGGCTAATTGGTTCCCATTGAGGTGATGTGTCATCGCAGCTTCGGGATTGGCGTATCTAATTCCGGTCGTCGTCTATTTTTCTCACCACTTACATATTTCAGCAATATATGGACTATGTTACTAAATCAAGTCTTACGTATTATAGTGAGCTGCTGGTTTGCCATAAGCGTGTGGTAATCATGAAGTTTGATCATAATCCACATCCTGGAGTAATAGCACAGACAATAAGTTAACTATTTTCTTGTTGGGGGGACACAGTGACCGCGACCTTTGACCTACTTGACCTTTGATAATTCCAGTACCTGGTATATCGTCCCTCACTGGTGTATACGCTCTAACAAAGATGAATTCCGATGAATCCTGATGTTAGACCTCAGTGACCTTGAACTTCGATCAGCTTACCTGAGTTCCGGTACTCGTAGATTCGTGGTACTACAAGATGTCGTAGGTATGCTGGTACAATTTTAGAAAATCGGTCAATTTATTGAGAAGTTGAGAAAGTAAATACCGAAGGTTAGGAGGAGAAGAATGTGCAAACCATAACACTTCACCAGCAACAGTTATGTGAAATTTGGCAACACAATATATCAACTGCATATAGGTATTCCAATGGGTACTATTTGTGCAACCCTGTTCGCTGACCTGAATATGTTCTCTTATGAATATGACTATATGCAGACGCTTTTAAAACCGATCAATTGAAAAAAACGTTCCTTCTCATACGCCAAACGCTATATAGGCGACCTTCTCGTTGTGGATAGTCGCTATATAAATGAGGCAATGAAGGATATATATCCACCTTCACTTTGAAGGAAGGAAAACTACTTATAGCCCTACCGGCACATCATATTTAGATCTATATCTCTATGAAAATGAAGCGAGCCTTTTCTCTGTTCGACTTTACGACAACAGAAATGATTACAATTTCAACATCGTAAACTATCCCTTTCTGGAAAGTAATATTCCAGCGGGACCGGCATATGGCGTATACATATCTCGCCTAGTAGCCTTTGCTAGATTCTGTGTTATATGTGACGATTTTAATCAACGCCACAAAGCATTATTGCAGAAACTTATAAAACAGGGCTATATCACCAAGCGCTTCCACTTAAAGTTTCTCAAATTTAGCGATACATAGCAAAATACGAGCGTAGTGTGCAAGATCTATGGCGTTGAGTTTCATAATTTGTGTCTGAAAGGAGCCGTATAAACCCACGTACTTCAAGATCCTCATGGTGCTTATATGAACAGGCACAATCAAAGCTTGACAGAGATACATCATTCTCTAGATGACGACTTTACAATGAATATCATATGGATTAAGAATACGAATACGGATTTGATATTTTTGGAACATCACGATGTCTTGCCGGCATCATTGAAAACTGTTGACCACTTCTCTCTTATAGTAAACTAGCCTATGTTTATGTATACTATGATTGTCTTTTTGAATTTGGTGCTAATGTGGAATATGGAATAAGTTTTTGGATCATGAACGCGGATATTCTTTATTGAACGACGGCTGAATTATGAAAGACGAATGGTCGATATGGCGTCACTGTCACGTCACCAGACCAACATGGGAGAGTCTGAGGCTGTCCAGAGTTTGTTAAATTGCTATTCTCTTAAGAGGGTGCTATTGTATAATATATATTTGCGACCAAACAATGGTGGTCTATAATCCTTCCCAGAAAACTTCTGCACCTATGCTTATATATGATCCTTTAGGGGATGCTGCTAGTCCTCTTCTTCATCTCTGTTAACGGTTTCATTAGTTAGTATGTGCTTGTCATGGATTGCTTCTTTTAATAGGCGGCAGCGCAGGCTGTTTATAGCATTTTGGGAAAGGTATTCTGCCACTATTTCTAAAAACTCTGGCGTGTAATCTATGTGGATATTTAAAATTTCAAAATGTCTTACGGAAGAACTTGATGCGAAAGGACATACAGTTCAGACATGTATCCACATGGGATTTCTTGATTCACTATATTACAATCCTTCATCGGGACCTTATTGACCGTTCGTCGTTCATTAATAGTATCGATGTTCAACAAAACTATCCGCCGATATATTAAGTCAGAAGCCATAGCACTTTCTTTAGCTCTACTATACAAAGGATATCATTAATGGGATGATTCTTTGTTTATAGAGTTGTTTGATTCTCTCATTTACAAGATCTATCTGCAATTTAGCAACACAAATTGTCAATAGCATATAGGTTTCCCAAAGGATACTAACTGTGCACCCATTTGGTTGACCTATATCTGTTCTCTTATGAGTACGTGCTTTCAAAAATTCAAAACCCGCTTTCTTATTCACCAAACGCTATATAGACGCTTCTCGCTGTGGAGAATCGCTATATGAAAGACGGGTTGAAGGATATATCCACCTTTATTGGATTTGAAGGAAACTACAAATAAGTCTCAATCTAATATGCCGTTAGGGCTATAGCTCTATAAAATGAAAGCGGTTCTTCTCTCTCGTCGACTTTTGGACAAGAGAGATGATTACAATTTCGACAGCATAAACTATCCCTTTCTAGAGAGTAATATTCCAGTGGGGCCCGCAAATGGCGTACGCATATGTCGCCAAGTAGCATTTGCTAGATCTTGTGCAAAATGTGCGATTTTGATCAACGTCGCAAAATATTATTTCATAAACTTATGAAGCTATACTTCCTCTCGCCTCCATTGGAAGTTTCGCAGATTTGGCTATATATAGCAAAATACGAGCGTAGTGTGCAAGATCTATGATGTAACTTGTGTCTAATTCCGCTTAACCCGGGGCCTATGAGAGAACGGGAACGTCAAATGCCACAGATGGTCCTTCTTTCGAAATGGCAACTTCCTTCAATCAGTCAAGAAATATGTTGGAAAACCTATCTCTGTATTTTAGAATTGTGCAGTCGGACATCATCCGCATTCCAGCCCCCCTCCCCCCTCCTCCCTGGTTCCACAGGGCATTTCTAGCTGTAATGTGACGTCACAAATAACATGGAGCCTAGGACACTGTCTTTCGTTTGTTCCCCTAATTTAACAATATGATATTGGATAAGTAAATGTATATATCAGACCGTATAATTGTGTTATACTTACAGAATGTAGTGAAACCACTAGCTCTCACACCCTTATCCAGGTGCGGGATGATGTCTGGAGTTCAAGTTTCGGCGGTACAAGATTGAAAAATGTTTTTGGCATGCAACAAGTCAAATTGAAGATTTTCCTCTATAGGCAATAGGTATAAAGTCCAAGATAATTTGATCAAGTTCAGGGTCAAGTTCATATACGTAACAATGTGACAGGAAGAGAAAGATCTAGTTTGTTGACCTGAACGCATCCGTTCACAGGATTCTCTGCACAACGTCCAAAGGTTACACACAACTATGAAAGAAGCCATGGTCTTGTCACTGTCAGGCTCAGAGTGGGGCATACGACAATTGTTGATAGAATACTCACGAGAATCTTGTGGCGATGTTCTGTGGCTACCATTACAGTAGCGCCGGCAATGTATACAATAGCTCAGTTTGGGAACAACAATATTTCTAGACTTGAGCCTTTTAAATTGCACAAAGACTCAGAAAATAGCTTCCTACATGACGTATCTACCGAATATTACGTAATAAATTAAGAAATATAGTATATTAAATTACCAAAGAATCACAGGAGAGGGCTGTGTGCATGTACGTATGTGGGAACGATGAACTTAAGGGTAGAAAACTCCAAATAGTTAGGGATCGTTTCCATTAATCGTTTTTTCTTCAGTCGCGATTTTTCTTTAATTTTCTCGATTGAAAAACGATCAATCGCGAATCAGTCGCGAGGATATCGAGAAAAAAATGAGAAAAAACGATTGAACCTTTTCTGGAAAAAACCATTCTCTCGCGATATCGTTTTTGAATCGTTTACCCATGCGCGATCCGTTCTTGATCGCGAATCTTCAATCGCGAGAGAATCGTTTTTTTCAAGGCGCGAGAGAATCGTGAGGCGGAGTGATATTTGACACATAGGCCGTGTTGCCGTCGTACGCCGCTCTATCCGCGAACTGGGAACTACATGTAATGTTGATTGCGGATTTGTCGATGGAAAAACCTATATTACTATACTATACTGTATAAATGCGTAAGATAACCGAATAATATATATGATTCACGATCTATAGTCTCCTACAAGCCGAAGTAGGGCGTATGCTGGAAATATCTTTTCATATTCCTGTACCATGCTTCCTGTGACGTTCGCGCTCAGATTTACTCTGGCGAAGCGTAAATGACAAAATTACATGTTTATTCAATAATCGTGTGAGTCGACAATGTATTAATGATACAGGATGATAGTCACAATATCTTGTTTTGTAAATACCGGGTACAGGTCATAAGTGGATTTGAGTTCGTTGATTGCATTATCAGAATGATTACGGCACAGGCTTGATAGAGGTGTGAATGAGCGCATGGCGATAACCCAGAACAGCTTAGCCCTCCAGCCGAGAATTTCTAGGTTAATTAAGGTGAAAAATAGTGTAATTAAATATGTATATTTTGTTATAGTAAAACATACATTAGGAAAGGGTATCCATTCATGTTTTGGTACAGTTTTTAAACTATTGAGATGTGAATAAGTTCAAAAAATCACCATCAAGTTAATTTTATTTATTATAAGAATATTCGCGGCAGTGATTTCATATTTATATCAAATACATATCTTTTTGATTGAATCGCATATAACGGTTGGATTCGCATATGTACAATACTTTTTATTTTAATTTTATATTTTGATAAATGAATTATGAATGATTCCAAAGGGAAGCTCAAGCCAAAAACCAACTGAATATTATATAATTTCATCTCTTAATGGATTAACCAGTTGTGAAAATTTTTACAAATAGCCCGCGCTATATATTAATAATTAAGTGCTTTCGAAGACTCAAAACCCCGTATGACAATGTTATATTCAATACAGCGCCATCTATCTACACAAGGAAAATGGTGATCGTAGGACAAAAAACCACGCGTACAGCGAAAATCTGACGAATCAACTCAAAAATTCAGCCCGCACAGATGCCTAAAACGTTCACGAAAAATACTACACAAAAAATCTGGAATAATACCAGCTTTAAAACACAGAAATACCCAAAATAATAGACGAAATTGCAAGTGCAAATGACCCAATCTGACCATATCCGGGCCTGTGTCCCGTACAAAATATATGTAAATATGAAGTTATAATTATATGCATTACCATTATTCCTATGTATATATATAGATATTTTTTTTCAATTTCTTTCAATATCCCCATCGTATCTATATAACCGCCAACTGTACAGAAACACGCTATAGTTTTACACTAGGCAAAGAATGGAAAAGGAAGAAGAAAAAATAATCGAACTTTATATAGTCTGATTGAAGTGTAACTCGAACGTGTATGCGGGTCAGTCAGGCTGAACCAATGGCGTACTACTTTCGGCTATAATCCTCAATCGTTTTTTTCAATCGTTTATATTTTCTCGATTAAAAAGCGATTGAATCGCGATATCGCTTTTTATTCGCGAGAATTTTCTCGATTGAAAAACGATTGCCAACAGAAAAAAAACCCATTCGAACAGCGATCGCGAATGAATCGTTTATTTTGAAGAAAAAAACCCATTCCCTCGCGCCTTGGAAAATCGCGACTTCGAGAAAATTTGACGAAATAAACGATTCATTCGCGAACGATAATTGGAAACGGTGCCTTAGAATATTTTTGATTTTGTGTTTCATATAAAAAGTAACAAAGCGAGCGTTCACCCACAGCAGATGCTGAACACTTGCTGAATAATGTGAGCATGGCATATGTATGATTGTGTTGGTATTCTTATATAATTTAGGTACATACATACACTAAATTGTAATCATAGAATAATCGGCGTGAGATCCTAAATCAGAAACTGCATTGTTTCAACTAATATCGAGTACTTCAAGATTCTCAAGGTGTTCTTATCGACAATCACGAATCAAAGCGTGACAGATGCCCCCATCGTTCTCTGGATAACGGCTTTTCAAAAAAAATCATATGGTTTAAGAAATGATATTTTTGGAACATCATGATGTCTTGCTGAAAACTGTTGACCGTTTCTCTTTTACAGAAAACTAGCCTTTGTTTATTCATACTAGGAATTTTTGGTGCTAAATTGGTGCAAGTGCTGTTATATGAATCAGAGATTTGACTGAATATCCAATGGTAAGACTAGACGCGTGTACGCCAAGAGACCGCAATGTCCTACAACCTTATTTTTTTACATAATGATTTAAATTTGATTTTGAAAAATCATCCTACGTTTTAAATTGGCGATTTCCCGCAACGTTTCCCACGTATTGTCTGTGAGGCCCGACGCCGACATTCAATTTCAATATTAAGAAAACTAGGACATATTCAGACAAATTTAGAATTGTTTTACTTTACTATGGATTTAGGACAAACATGCCGAGTGGTTTCCCAGAGTAAATACTTTTTCTGGTACTGTAATACGATTGTAATAATCGAATGCGAGAAATCAATCGCTCAAGTTTCCCAACTCTCACTAGGGCTAGTATGGATCTAACCATATTCAGAATTGAAGTTTTAAATATTTTGTCTCATGTAGAATTTGAAAACGAAGTTATAAAAAGAAAATGACAGTTTTTCCCCTCGGGTTCATTTCATTTCATTTCATTTATTCACCAATATAATAAAAAAGATTATACAGTTCGGCGATAGTTACCAACAATATTCAAAATAGGTTAGCCGATATAAATAAATATGTATTGGCGGGATTAAAACCCCATGGGGCTTGTTTTATCCCTATATTACTAAACAAAATAGCTTAAATAGTATTGGCGAACATTTAAGAAGTATTGTATAAATTAATCATTCCGCGTGCATCTCCTGTCGATAGCATACACGCTAGTTGGACTATGCATGCAACGAGACGGTAATCGAGATGAAAATTAGTGAACAATAGAATAAAACGTACACAACAATACACGAAAAAATCAAGCACATGAACATTCTCGATAATAGTACTACGTGCATGCAAGTCTGCCAGCATAAAAAAAATCAGTTATAACGTTATTTCTCTATCAGATATACTTTCAGCTTTGATTTAAAGAGAGATATTGAGCAGATTTCTTTAAGTAGAGAGGACAAACTATTCCAGACTCTTGGTGCCTTTATTTTCAAAGAATAGTAAGTAATGTCGGTAGGATAAAATGGTCTGTACAGGTTAGAGTTGGATTGTCTAGTAGAATAGTGATGGACTTCTGCAATTCTCGTGAAGATAGAACGCATCGAAACCGGTAATGTATTTGGGTGGTGGACAAATTTGTGAACAAACAAAAGTGTATGATAATCATTCAAATATAGGAGGGGAAGAATGTTCAATTTTGAGAATAGAGGGCCGGTGTGCTCCAGTTTGCCTGAGAGTGATATTACCCGTATAGCTCTCTTTTGAAGCATTACGAGAGAATGCAAATGAGTATGGTAAGTATTACCCCAAACTAGGTTGCAGTATGAAATGTATGGATAAATTAACGAGTAATACAAAATAAATAAAGTTTTTTTATTCAAATGTTCTTTGACGTGATTAATAATTCCAATATTTCTTGATATCTTCTTGGATAGTTCTGTAATATGTGTTGTCCAATTCAATTTATCATTGAAGTAGACCCCGAGAAATTTAAAGTTATCTACTTGCTCAATGTTATTTCCAGATATGCGAATATTTAGTCCAGGTATATCGCGACATCTTTTGGCGGGTTTTATGAACATAAACTTCGTTTTCTTTGTATTTAACGTTAGTCGATTACATTGAAACCAACAGTTGAGTTTGTCGAGTTCTATACAAATATTTTCAGATAAAGCAACGGGATCCAATCCAGATAGGTGAACACATGTATCATCAGCGAAGAGAATGGTGTTCAATAAAGATGAGACATTCACTATATCGTTAATGTAAATGAGAAATAATAATGGGCCCAATATAGATCCTTGGGGAACACCGCAAGTTATAGGTAGTGACTTAGATAGTGTATTATTGTAAGATGTCATTTGTGAGCGAGATGTTAAATAACTGCGGAACCAGTCATTTTGTATGCCACGGAACCCATAATAATCCAATTTTTTTAAAAGTATGTCATGATTAACGGTATCAAATGCTTTTGATAGGTCCAGAAATGTTGCGATACTATAATGTTTAGCTTCTTTCGCGGTGATTAATTTTTCTTGTAGTGATAGAACGGCTAAACAAGTGGAGTGATTTGCTCGAAATCCAAATTGATCACCAACTAGGATGTTGTTGTCTTCTAGAAAGCTAGTCATTCGTGTCACCATTAGCTTTTCAAATATCTTACTAAAGCATGGTAGAACAGATACGGGTCGATAATTTTCAATGAGACACCTTGGGCCAGATTTATAGATAGGTGTAACTTTGGCAGTTTTTAAGGAATTTGGGACAATTCCAGACCGAAAAGATAAGTTTATTATCATCGAAAGGGGAACCGCTATGTACGTGGAGACCAGTTTTACAACAGATATTCGTATCTGGTCAACGCCAGGTGCGCTATTTTTTAAATCTGTAAGAACTTCCATTATTTCGTCCGGGTTACTGGGTTCCAGCTGAAATTCTATATCAAACTGTTTATCCAGAAACTCCTCAAAACAGGTTGACGGAGTGGGGCGCTTGTCATCGAGATCTCGTGCAATATTAGTAAAATAAGTATTAAAACTATCGGCAATTGTTTCCGGATCAGAGATCTGGAGACCATCAACACTGAAAACAGAAGGCAACTTACTGGATTTGTTTCTGTTCAAAAGTTCATTTAATGTCTTCCAAGTGCCTTTAATATCGTTATTTGTCTGATTAAACTTATCCTCGTAGTATTTCTTTTTAGCCAAGTGAAGCGTATGATTTAATTTGTTCCTGTATCGCTTATATTGATGGGTTATGTCGTCGTTCTTCCTGTTGATATGGAGTTTGAATAACCGATTTTTCTCACGGATTGATTTTAATATGCCATAACTTATCCAGGGTTTCGATATTTTTGCCTTTTTTACTATTTTTGTGATAAGAGGGAAACATTCATTGTATAGTGTGCTAAATTCGTTCAGAAATAGATCCAGAGCAGTATCCACATCGGAAGGATCTGAATCGATGACTTGACTCCAGTTAATATTCTTAATTTTTTCTATAAACGTTTGCTTTTGCTCAGAGGATATCCTACGATAACTAAAACTCGATTCTTTAGAACTGATCTCATCTATACTCTTATTTATATGGAATACAGGAAAATGGTCGGTCACATCTGAAAGAAGTATACCAGAGAGAAGTCCACCTTCGTGGAAATTTGAATAAATATTGTCGATTAAAGAAGCGGAATTGGATTTGACCCGAGTTGGTTTGGTTATCTTAGGAAAGAAATAATTTGATTTCATATTTTCTATGAAGTCTTTAGACGGTCCATGGCGGTCTGTTTTAAATAAATCAATATTGAAATCTCCCATGATAACGCATTTTTTCTTTTCATTTTTGATGGTCTGCATAATATCCGACATATGAGAGTTAAAATAATTGACATTTTTATCCGGAGGTCGATATATAATACCAAATAAGTAAACTGTTTGGTTTATTTGTGATTCAACAAAAAGCGATTCATATTCTCCATTGTCATCTATATATGACAGGTCGTCGCGAACAGTACAAGTGTAATTATTATTGACGTATAGCACTAGGCCGCCGCCTTTCCTGTTTTTTCTAGAGGAAGTGTATGGTTCATATCCAGGTATGGTATACAGTGACTCGGTGACTGGATTAAGCCAGCTCTCGGACATTCCAATTACGGAAAAATTGAAATCAAGGTTACGGACAAGTCCCACTATTTCGGTAAAATGTTTTTTGAGGCTTCTAGCATTAAAATGGATGAACGATATGGCTTGGTTATCAGTTATATTGTTTTGTTTTATATTGGAGTTAAATGTGTCTTCAATATAATAATTAGACTGTTGATTGCTAATCTCTTTCCAATGTGATGCTTCATACGAGGTGTCGTCTGTGATGTATGTATGATTGTCTGCATCATTCAAATCTAATGGGTTGAAGCACATGTTTTCGAACCCCTCTAGAAAAGTATCCCTTTTATCTTGAGTGTTAGGGGTGGTGGTCTCAAAGGCATTCTCAGCGAAAAAAGGCAGATTCTGAAGATCGTTGGTACTTTCTACATCAGCATACATTTGAGGTCTGGGTTAAAGAAGGGATTATCAAAATGCTGCAAGTATAATAGTATATAGTACATTTGATACAGTTTAGTATGCGGTCAGAAGATGTGCACGCGGAACGGAAAACAAAGTACATAACACAACTACATAATACATACAAATAACTTTCCTTGGATTGGGGGCGGGGGTTGCAACTCTTAAATCACTATACAATAAATTAGCAGACTCAGATTACCACAATAGTAATAATAGAGTAACGTAGAATGCATAACACAAGGCTGCTTTACTGGTAACAACTTCTTTTGTTTGTACTGGTGCTCGTGTTTGTTGGAGTTACTTTTAATTTCTCAAACCTATCTCCAACGAAACGTCAGCATCAGAGCGAATAAAAGAGTTGTTATCAATAAATAGCCTTGTATATACGCCGACTTCTACATGCCTATCAAAGAAATTATAGAATACAAAATTAAAACAAATTATAGTGTTGCCCGCCTCACAAGCTACGTACCGAAGGTGCACTACACGGCCAACACCAGGTAAACATGCCAATGGCATGGCATTGTTACCAATCCATATGAGCTCCACCACCACAGCTGATTGTCAAGTCCGTTGCACCGCATATCTCGGCTGCCTGTAACATATAATTCCGTATATCGCAATATTACACAAACACCACCCCATAGTACAGAGCATGCTAATGCATTCCATCATCTCGTTAACCAGTTAACCTGCACTACAGGCCATATGATCTCGTCATCTGTTTCGGAGCGGTCATTTTAAGCTGCTGGTATTCTGGTAGTCTGATGGCGCACGTAAATTGACATCGTTCGCCGAGGGGATGCTTGATGGTCGGTTTCATTACGCTGCGGAAAGAATTGCTGACACTTTGTTTTGACGCTGTGGATATCTTTGGAAATGACCCGGTTAAGGAGTTGAATACAGCTAGTCCACAGGCTTTTACTGAAATTGCAGGATACGGTCAACAAACACAGGCAGTTTGTCAAGGGAAGAGGTATTCCCTTTCCTACCACTAAGGCCGATATACCAAAATTGTACTGGACTCCCAAAATGCATAATACACAGCTAGATTTATAGCTGGTTCCAGAAGTTGTGCAAGTAAACTTTCTGTCTGCTTTGTTAACAAGAGCCACACAAGCAGTTAAATTATTTTGGGAAATTTTTGTGCTGCCATTTCAAGAAATTCAGATGTCGAATGCATCTGAATACTCAAAAAATCAAACAGACTTATGGAAGAACTAGATAGCAAATGATACATAACGTATAGACATGCATCCATTTGGGAACTCTTGACTCTCTATACTACTATTCCTCATAAGGACCTGACTGAACACTTCAATTCATTAATCATATCGGTGTTCACCGATTTGTTAATATCAGAAACCATCGGGAAGATCATGGTGCATTGTTATGTAAAATTACCGATCACGCGCATCAGCATAATTTGTTCGCTAATTCCTGATACAGGAATCATACACGACAAATTATAGAATCTGGCAATGCATCCTCCCTATGCAACTTATTTGAATTTAATTCAACCTCAAAACATTCGAACAACATATATTTTTTCATATAAGGGCCCTTCATAGTATATCTGAGGAATACATGATTTGCATATAATGTGTAAGTTAATATCACTCACTTATGTAAATGTATGGTAAATATGCTAAATATTATATTTTGTAGACCGAGGCACCATCTCACATGTCATACAGGCTGCAATGGAGATCAGTATCAAATACCTAGAAGTTATTATGTTTTGTTAAACTTGATGTCGGCACTCTGCCAAAAGCTCTAGAATTTGTTCTGGTATTTCATATGTTCAACTTACAGTACAATGAAGAAATCCAAAGCGTTTGTACACACTCTTATGGATTTTCAATTTTGCTATATTCCAAGTTTTGTACACAGTCGTTTTTAATTTTAGAGAGTACCCAAAACACACTTCATACTAGCGTCAAATTTCGACACCTGTCGTTCATCGAACTGTGAGTATCGAACTCCTAGGCCCGAAATAACAGTATATATTCACAATACAAGAGTACAGCCATCAACAGTTACTCAATGCCGGCAATACAACAAGATGTTTTTCTCGACAAATCCCTATCTCGGATGATGATCGTATAGCCGATTCCTTTCTCTGCTATACTTTAAAAATACACAATATCCCGAATACTTAAGGGTCCCGCAATACAAACTGATCAGCGAGCGATAATGTCAGTGTTATGTGTTTGTAATGATACTGTATTTGCTCTGGTCGATGTTGTACAGAGTATTCACACAGAGAATATGTGATAATTCATTCACATTGGTACCGGAAAATATCACTCTAGAAAACAATACTTTCCTATGTGGAGGCACTTGAGAATGCGTCTGAGCGCTCATACGCCGACGGTCTAGATTAAACTTAGTAAATAAACTGCTGGGGTGCGTTATACTGAGGTATGACAGAACAAGCACCAGCACCTATATAGATAGTCCTACTTCCTCTAACCTTAAGCTACGACGACGGATAATTTCTGGCAGGTTGTCTGTCTGGGGTCAGAGAGTTATACCGCCCACCCCTCAAACCGGATTCTCGCGACCACGGGGTTGCGCGCCCTCATCTCAGTAAACAGTTTTTTTTAACTGGTCGGCCGCTCTACAACACGCCCTGTTTTATAAGTTTCGTCAATATTGTTTTGTGTCGTTGATTAAAATTGCTATATTTTAAAGCGCTAACCCAGGCGAAGAATGTAGCGAATCTTGTTAAACTAGAGTGGAATTTTTCATTAGTAAATGTGTGCGAGTTAAGAAGTTGTAGAAGGGCCGAATAGTTGTTAAAATATCCGGTTTGTGGGGGTTATGATAACTCTGTAATCTCATGCAGCCAGATTTCGACTCAGACATTCAACAATCTAAGTTAATGTGGTTAAGCGACTATTCTATAAACATATGCTGAAACATGCTCCATAACAAACCTTTTATATTGACGGATCTACATGTAATTGATTGAAATTGTAGTTTAAGGGCCGCTTCCCATACGGATTTCGCGGCTCATCAACTCAATGTTTTATTTTAATTTCACGGTACATTTCTTCGTTAATTTGAGATCTTTTGCAGCGCTAGATATTAAAATAAATAATTAAATAATGAATAACAATAACAATGAGGAAATATAAATACTAAGAAGAGTCGCTATGTACAAGTCGTTAAGTCTGTTATTGGTTATTATACTGATAAATATGTGTTATAATCGCGTGGATGATTCCTTTGTCTTGGTACCCCCATAGTGCGCACAAAGCCGTCCAGAAAAAACTGGGAGAACCAGGGCGTCTTCAGGATTCTTCGAGGCGAATTCCCTAACGACGCCCTTGGGAACAGTGTTGGTCCTTCCAGAAATCTGTGCCTGTAACAATTGCTTGGAGGTCCCCATCGCGTTGCATAGACTAGTTGCGTAGTCGACTGATCTCCGAAAGGGGATAGAAAATGGGCGTATGAGCACAGGCGGCGTTGCGGTATTGTAGGTCGAGATGACGTCATAAGTAGGTCCATAACCCGAGGGGCGTGTTCGACGTCGAGGTTGTCTGTTCACCGGACCGTGTCTATATCCCGAGGGGTGCGGTGTTCTAGGTCATCGACCATTGATGAAGCCGTACTTATAGCCCGGAGGTGTTCAACGTTTGGTCACCGGACCGCGTCTATAGCCCGAGGGTTTGCGGTGTTCAAGGTTATCATCTGTTCACCGAACCGTGCCCATAGCCTGAGGGGTGTTTGCGGTGTTCGGCGTCGAAGTCGCCGGCTCAGCGGACCGTACCTATAGTTCGAAGGGTCACCATGCGGATGGTCCGCGATCCATCACGCGAGTCGGTTGACCCGGATTGCGGTGTTCGCTCGCGTACCGGTGGACCCAGATTGCGAGGTTCGGTCGACCAACTCGCGGAACCGCGGAGCTCTAGCTCGATTTACATATAGAACGCTGTAGCTCGAGGGCAATGAAATAAATCGACTAAGTATGGGACGTTGTAAGCCGAGGACAGCTGCGGAGCTGTGCCCATGTTTGACCCTGATATATATACTACGCACTTCGTCTCGCACGAATGATGTTATTACCATGACTAAGGTAAGATGGCTATTGGCAAACTCCATTAAGATATACTCGTTAAATAGACGGAAGCTGTAATTGTACGCGTAAAGCCTAGAAATTTCGTTTCCGACCAATTGTTTTATTTTTATTTTTATTTTTTCTCGAATCTCCATATCTCTGAAACGGAAGGGCTAATGAGATGAAACTTACGTCGTTGGATATTCGGGGGCGAGACGCGTAGTTAGATCGCCATGATGACGTCATAATGACGTGACAATATGAATAAGACGATATTTGGAAAAATCTCTATATCTCAAGAATCGGAGAGTCGAAACTTAGACTGTTGGATAACCCCGGACAACTCCGGCGCATGACTTGATCGCCGTGATTTCTTCATAGTGGCGTCATCATATAATTACAAGCGTCTAGTCCGTCATTCATAATTCAGTCGTCGTCCATTAAAGAATATCCGCGTCCATAATCCAAAGACCTATTCCATATTCCATATAACAGTATTAGCACCAAATTCAAAAAGACAATCATAATATACATGAACATAGGCTAGTTTCCAGCAAGAGAGAAGCGGTCAACAGTTTTCAATGATGCCGACAAGACATCATGATGTTCCAAAAATATAAAATCCGTATTGCTGATCAGTATTCCTAATCCATAATAATCGTTGTAAAGTAGTCATCTAGAGAATGATGTTTCTCAGTCACGCTTTGATTGTGAGTGTTCATATGAGCACCATGAGGATCTTGAAGTACATGGGTTCATACGACCCCTAGCCCCGGGTTAAGCGGAATTAGACACAAGTTACGAAACGTAACGCCATAGATCTTGCACGCTACGCTACGCCCCCATGAAAGTAACAAAAGAAAATAATTGTAAGACAGATCCGAGGAACCTTAGTGCAGGTACCTCGGCCGAGTCTCTAACAGTTCGAAATGAACTAAGACCTTTTTTCAATCCAAATGACAGACATATTTCTGACAGCAAAGCAAGGTCACGACATCAAACCTTGTAATATCACGCTTGATGATTGTTTAGCACCGAATTCTACATGTACTAATTTCAAGATTTCTAAGTGTGGATATCGTGGGTGTCTCACGTGTCCACTGTTTAATACTCCCGCTTCATTTAGTTCCGCGCTAATTGGTAACTCATACTCTGTTAACTCGTATGTTGATCTTAATTGTTCTACTACAAACTGTATTTATTTTTAGTTTCCTGTCAGAAGTGTGGTCAACAGTATGTTGGCAAGACCACCCAAAGACTCCATCTTAGGGTGAACGGTCACAGAAAATAGGTAAGCATTTTTCTGGACCTGACCATGGCTGGGATAACTTTAGTATTCAGATCATAGACGTCGTCTATCCATCTACCAATGACTCCCCCTTTGGATTTGAGAGAAAAATCCCAGAGCGGGAATTATTCTGATGTTTCCGTTTGGTTTAAATGATAATGTCAGTGGGTTCGGCAATGTTACAAACCGCCGTTTAAATATATCCAACATTACGCAGCTATTTAAACCCCATCAACGGAGGCATCGCAGCCATGGTTGGCGGAAGTTAAATAGTTCGATGATTCACGATCATATCACTTTAAATTATTTAGTGGGTTTATCTAACACACCCAATAGTATACATAGCTTACGTACAACAATCTGCGTCTTCAGGAAATATACCACCAAAAATCAGTAAAGTGTGTCAAGATATAGCGTATTTTCGGTTTGTATCTTCCAGTGAACATAATCGAAACTTCTCAAGATCGGCTTTTCTTGAAACTCAACTACTCAGATAAAGGACTGGACATTATTAATCTACCTCGAATCCTGAATGATCCAGAGGTACGCAACGCTGTACCAAACTATTTTAAGTTCACAGAACCTCCTTGCATTTCATATAAGTATACTAAATCTATAGCCACCAAAATATTCAATTACTCCAATGCTGTCAGGGAGTTTGACTGGAATTTATACACGTCAGGAGGCTATAGTTGTGATTGTGAATCGTCGAACTTTATCTATACACCATGCAAACATGCTGTGACTGGTGACCTTGATATGGTGAGTGATAAGGACCTGAAATTGCTCCTGATGAAAGGACCTAAATATAGAGAGCCGAGAAGGATAAATCTGAAGGCTGACCAGAAGATAGTCCTGTCTGCATTGGAACAGTACGTTAAGGATTGGTCGAAGCGAGAAAAAGTTGAACCTACAGTACTCGCTGATTGGCTGGACCTCACCAAAAGCAAGGTCGTTGAAACAATCCGCCATATTGACAGAAGTACTCTTCCCCAAGTAAAACAAGTACTGAGAAACCTCAATTCGCAAGAAGTTCTTGCAAATCTCCAGAGTAAATTCGTCATTGTCCCAGCAGAATAAGCTCCAAATAATATAATATTCATATGTAAATATTACTATTACCAGGTGCTGGTTAAAGAATTGAGTGTAGACCTATCATCATCAAATACGTCTACTTACTCCCAAACTTCATTTACTCTGGAAGATTTATTTAACAATCACAAAACGTTTCTCAGGGAAAGAGGTATTTTTCTTCCAACCAATCATAACGACATACCAAAAGTATACTGGACTCCCAAAATGCATAAATCACCATACAAAGCTAAATGACAACACATATAAGGAAAGTGGGAAGAGGTGCCGACATACTGACTGCGTCACATGACTTCACAGAATAGTCTTCTGGTAAACCTTCATGATATGTGTTGTATCTCAGGTACGCTTTTATTGTACCTGTTCATGTGGCAACTTGCATGATATGACCACACGGCCCCTAGCACCGGCATAAGCGGTATTAGATACAAATCTAGAGAGCTATGATGGAATTGCTCTGACAACTCGTATACTGGTAATTGGTGAGCTGTTTCGCTGTGACAACTCGTACATTGGAGATTGGTGAGCTGTATCATCGTCAGATGTAAATGACGGCAATTAACACAAAAGAATAGTCTGTAAGGCCCGATGTCGACCCAGCATCAACTTCCCACAAATGCCAACATATATCAAAGACCAAAAGGTCTGTACAGGGGGCGGGCCTCGGGGACGAAACGTCCACCAGCAGAATCTCGCCATATACAGGAAAAATTACAACACATATAAGGGAAGTGGGAAGAGGTGCCGACATACTGACTGCGTCACATGACTTCACAGAATAGACTTCTAGTAAAACTATTCTAAAGCACATACCAAGAATCTAACGATTCGTGATATGTGTTGTATCTCAGGTACGTTTTTTATTGTACCTGTTCATGTGGCAACATGGATGATATGACCACACGGCCCCTAGCACCGGCATAAGCGGTATTAGATACAAATCTAGAGAGCTATGATGGAAATGCTCTGACAACTCGTATACTGGTAATTGGTGAGCTGTTTCGCTGTGACAACTCGTAAATTGGAGATTGGTGAGCTGTATCATCGTCAGATGTAAATGACGGCAATTAACACAAAAGAATAGTCTGTAAGGCCCGATGTCGACCCAGCATCAACTTCCCACAAATGCCAACATATATCAAAGACCAAAAGGTCTGTACAGGGGGCGGGCCTCGGGGACGAAACGTCCACCAGCAGAATCTCGCCATATACAGGAATACATTACAACACATATAAGGGAAGTGGGAAGAGGTGCCGACATACTGACTGCGTCACATGACTTCACAGAATAGTCTTCGGGTAAACCTATTCTAAAGCACATACCAAGAATCTAACGATTCATGATATGTGTTGTATCTCAGGTACGCTTTTATTGTACCTGTTCATGTGGCAACTTGGATGATATGACCACACGGCCCCTAGCTAGAAGCTGCACCACCAACCTTCTTTCATCCCTATTGACGAGGGCCCATCAGGAGGTAAAAGCATTTTGGAAAAGGTATTGCGCCACTATTTCTAAAAACTCTGGCGTTGAATGTATGTGGATATTAAAAAACTCAAAATGTCTTACGGAGGAACTTGATGCTAAAGGTCACATACCGTACAGACATGTATCCACATGGCATTTCTCGACTCTCTATACTACAATCCCTCATCAGGACCTTATTATCCGTCTAAGTTCATTAATAGTATCTGTGTTCACGAAAACTGATCGTAGATATATTAATGTCGGAAGCCATAAAGCATTCTTTAGCTCTACTACATACAAGAGATATCATTCATGGGATGTTTCTTTGTTTATAGAGTTGCTTGCATTTTTCATTAAAAATATCTATATGAAATTTGGCAACACAATATATCAGCAGCATATAGGTATTCCAATGGGTACTACTTGCGCACCCCTGTTGGCTGACCTGTATCTGTTCTCTTATGAATATGACTATATGCAGGCGCTTTCAAAAACCGATCCATTCAAAGCCCGTTCCTTCTCATTCACCAAAGGCTATATAGACGATCTTCTCGCTGTGGATAATCGCTATATAAATGACGCAGTGAAGGATATATATCCACCTTCACTGGATATGAAGGAAACTACAGATAGCCCTACAGGCACATCATATTTAGATCTCTATCTCTATAAAAATGAAGCGGGCATTCTCTCTCGTCGACTTTATGACAAAAGAGATGATTACAATTTCGACATCGTAAACTATCCCTTTCTGGACAGTAATATTCCAGTGGGACCTGCATATGGCGTATACATATCTCGCCTAGTAGCATTTGCTAGATCCTGTGTTAAATGTGACGATTTTAATCAACGTCACAAACATTGTTGCAGAAACTTATAAAACAGGGCTATTCCACCAAGCGCCTCCACTCAAAGTTTCTCAAATTTGGCGATACATATCGCATGCTGATAGCAAAATACGAACGTAGCGTGCAAGATCTATGGCGTTACGTTTCGTAACTTGTGTCTAATTCCGCTTAACCCGGAGCTAGGGGCCGTATGAACCCATGCACTTCAAGATCCTCATGGTACTCATATGAACAGCCCAAATCAAAGCGTGACTGAGATACATCATTCTTTGGATGACGACTTTGCAGCGAATATTATGGATTAAGAATACTGATCAGCGATACGGATTTGATATTTTTGGAACATCCCTATTTGGTGTATAAATTGATGTCTGATCAGGTTATCTGGACACGAGAATGTTTTCTGACACACCGTACACTTGTCATGTTCAGGCTTCACTGCCAAGACTTCACTATGACGAAATCACGGCTATCCAACGGTCTAAGTTTCGGCTCTAGGACACCTCCCGTTTTAGAGATATAAACGTTTCCACAACCCGTCCAATTGATATTGTGACGTCATGATGACGTCATCATGGCGATCCAACGGCGCGTCTCACTCCCGTATATCCAACAACGTAAGTTCATCTCAGTGGCCCTTCCCGTTCCAGAGATATGGAGATTTTAATGAATTTCAAAAATAAAAATTGGATTTTTTTTTGATCGGAAACGTAATTTTCAGGCTTTGTGCGTACATTTAAAGATTTTGTCTATTTAACGAGTAAATCTTAATGAAATTTTTGGGGAAAACCCCCAATAGCAATCTTAACTTCGTCATGATAATAAAATCATTTGTGCGAGACGAAGTGCGTAGTATATATAACACGGTCAACGTCTGTCGTCGGGTTACAACGCCCCATATTTAGTCGACTTATTCCTGTCCAGGGCTTCGCACTGTCCGTTATATATGTAGATCAAGCTAAAACTCTACGACTCGGCAGTAGGCCGACCGAACTCCACAATCTGAGTAAATCTGTACGCGAGAGAACACCGAAATCCGGAGCAACCGACGGACGATAACAGATGATAGCCTTGAACACCGCAACCCCTCGGGTTTTAGACACGGTCTGGTGAGCAAACGTTGAAAACCGCACCTCGGGGCTATAGGTACGGCTCCATCAATAGACGATGACCTAGAACACCGTATCCCTCGGGCTATAGACACGGTCCGGTGAACAGACGACCTCGACGTCGAACACCGCAAAGACTCCTCGAGCTATGGACATGGCCATATAAATAGACGATCTCGGCCCGCCTGTGCTCATACGCCTATTTTCTATCTACTTACGAATGTTTTATTTCTCAAAATGAAAAAAAGACATTAATGGAGTTTGTTGGATTATATTGTGAGGAATGATTATAATTAGACCAATGATGCTCTATGATGGTAATTAATTAATCCGCATATTTAAAGAGGTATCTTGGTATCGTTTGTCCGAGTAAATGCTCCACATTCTTGCTTATCTTGACTTCAGACTTGTGTCTCCAGACTTGGCATTTTAAATCATGATGCATGGTTAGGGATTGTAATAGGAGATTATCGTGTGATATTTTGGAGGTGCAAATCAGAAGCGTTTGCTGGACAACCCCGCCCCCTTTCCACACTGAAAGACGTTACCTTATAAAACAATAACTTGGGAGAAAATCTTCAGCTGCTTGACCGGCGGAGTTTCTAACCACATCAGAGAATAGGTGGACTTGTGTTTTCTCTAAATTCATTACCAAATCAGGACTCGATATTTGCAGAGAGAAGTTTCTCTTTTGTGTCATATGTGCGTTATATATGCACTTCAATAACTGATCGATACCTCTTCAAGATCGTGCACTCCCAGATCCCAAGCTAGTGTGATCAACAAAGTGATTTCGCGGCCACATCACAAATTCCTCTTAACAAGCGCCGCGTAACAGATAATCCCCGGTTCCGAGTTTCGAGATGTTTGCTGAATCATAACTCAAGATATAGATTAGATACTGTTTCGGGGTGGTGTGACCTTGTGCTTTGGCCTACTGACCTCGGTTGGAGCATTGAAGCTAGTTGCTAAATATATATATTCAATAAAACTTTGGATAAACTGAATGCTCTTGAAGTTATCGTGGTAAGAGTAATTTGTGACCCCCCACTCACACACACACAAAGGCAGCAATTCTATATTTCTCAACCGGGGTCCGACGGTGAATAATAAATCATAGCAGTTTACGCGCTGGTCCATTACCCACGTGGAGAAAAAGGCGACCAGTCGGATATCCTTAGCCTGGGTCGTTCTGTAGTTCTTCAGTTGGTAAGAGAGAGAGAGTATGAGCTGCCGTTTATGACAATATTATACACGGTGTATATATATAATGGAGCATGGAAATATGGTGATAATGAATGAATATGGCGTGAATTGGGTCGTTATATTGGAAATGTTGTTATATTGAAAGTTACAAAATATGGGATGGTTTTATCACATATTGTAACATTTGTGGCAATGTATATGAAATGTTTTTTATATAGGAGTAAAATGCAAATTAAAGTAGTTTTATATATATATGAAGAGTGATGTAATTATATACACTCTACATTTGCTAAACATATAAACCGATTGAACGTATATAGTGTAAGCGGATATATATATAGAACGACTGAATACGGCGTATTTCATACGGCGTATTTGACAAAGACGCTTACCGGATATGGCAGGCGGATATGGCAGGCGGAAGTATGCTGTGAGCATGCACGTTGTGCTCGCGCAAATCATTGTGGTTCCAGTTTCACGATAACAGTGGCCATTGACTGATTCCCGCTCTCAAACTAGGGTGTGCGACATAATCCAACGAATCGACTTGGTTGCCTGTCAACAGTGGCCAGTGTCATATTAAACTTGCGAATAGAGAGAGGTCAGCCCGTCGCCGCTTTACGGTGGTCCATATATAGACGACATGCTATATTTATTTTAGTTTTGAGTACTTTTTTTTTACTTCTAGGTTTC
This sequence comes from Hanleya hanleyi, assembly GCA_036873755.1. NCBI lineage: Eukaryota > Metazoa > Mollusca > Polyplacophora > Lepidopleurida > Hanleyidae > Hanleya > Hanleya hanleyi. The sequence goes on from JAVTVY010037026.1 coordinate 141,247, forward strand.
ATTTTTTTTTTGTGTGTGTTAGGTTTCTTTTTTTTTTTTTTAAGTTGATTCCTTCAGTTTTCACCCGGGTGGAAACGTTTCCACCTGGGTGAAAACCTTCTCACCCGGGTGAAAACGTGTTTTCACCTGGGTGAGAAGATTTTCACCTGTGTGAGAAGGTTTCCACCCAGGTAAAAATTTCACGTGATCGTGCTCTCGTTTTCGTTCCCTTGCACTGACATTTCGGCAAAATGGACGATGGTTCGTTCAAAAGTATAGATGACCTCAAACTGTCAAACTGAACTTTTATGTTTGCTCATGCAGCCGATAAATGATATTTCACGTCTGGCATGTTTTATATAAGTTGTATTGTCAAACCCGAGCTCTCTGGGAGCACACGAGCTTGTCATGCCTGAAAAAAAAAACAACTAGGCCATGTATAATCTTGTGCACGGGCATTCCGCTGCGGGGTGGGTTCGAGAATGGCCGTTTTTTCACAAAGCCAGTTACCGTCATTTAAATTGCACCGTCGTTCTATATCAGTAAGTTTGTTGTGTATCGGCACTGCAGAATTGTATTGCCCCGCATCATTCAGTGATTCACAGAGTTCGGTAGCTAAAATCGAAGTCAGATCGCGCAAGTCAACCCGCCTAAGACGAATCGTCCAACGTGCTGTGTCAGGTCGTCCAATGTAGATTTTGGTGCTTAATGAGGCTGGGTTTTTTCTTCATTCGTAATAGGGTGAGGTTTAGATTCAGAGATACAGTGCTGGAGATCCTTTCTTGGGGGGGTTGGAGGGGGAGGAGGGAGGGGGGGGTGGTGTGGGATATACCCCTTGGGTGAAGTGGATGGGTGCAGTCAATGCAGCATCAGGTATGCTATCTGAATGTATCAGCATATGGGACTGGGCGAGGCTTAGTTTGTGAGATACAGTGTAGAGTTCAAGCTTTAACAAAGCATGAAATTGTATCCCGAAATGTTGACAACAGAAAACAGCCAAGCAACCAAGCACCCAGCCCGCAAACCAGTCAGATTTCATCGGTCCATAAAGTACGGATATTGCTTCGCAATCCATCTAACAATTGGTTAAAATAAACACATGCACATGAAACTCACTGTATATTATTTATGTTTCAGGCTTGATAGACATATTAACATCAAATATTCTTGCATTTGACACTGACCGGCCCAGCTGTCAAATGTGAAGTCACTTCTATAAGCTTACTTTAGAAAGCAGAACACTCAAAATCAGTTTAACATGGGCAGTAATGGCTGGCGTAGAATGGATCCAGGAGAAAGAAATGGAGATCCTGTGAATACTATCGTATAACAGGTCTACCGTGAACACCAGCTAATGGATCTAATTACATTTAGTTAATTTGATAAGGTTCATACATCTTATCCCGGATCGTACGAACGAGCCGAAACAGTAACTCGTATCAACGAACCGAAAAAGAAACACAAATTGCTTATATACTATTTCTTCTTTTCTTCGCTGGGTTTGAGATCAACATTAGGTTCAAGCTAATACGAAAGCAATAATTTTACTTTGAGAATCAGTCCGAAGTATTTGTCTAGGATGATCTAAACTGTATCCTATCTCACTAATATTATCCTAATATGAGGATGGCTTGGGGAAAAGCGCGAGTCAAGGGAGGGTAAGCGTCTAGTCGGACATCGTTTAGAAAAGGAGGCTAACAGTTGAAGCAGGTCTTTTGCATCTGTTATGTTTCTCGAATCTCCACATAATTAGTATGGGACTCAAAACAGTCACGAGCGACAACACAGAAGGTCAGAATTTATCAACTTATCGTTTATTCTCTCGGTCGTCATTTTTCACTATTAGTCCCACTGATGATTTTTAAACTAGCCTCATCCTGAGCTGTGATAGGCGCGACTCTATCTCCATCGTATGTGTTTAGCCTAATGAGATTTAAATGTACAATGGTCATATTTGGCTACCCTATCAGGCATCAATTAGAGGTATCAGGACAAATCTAAACCTCATTCAACCAAATAAATAAACTCAATAAGCTCCAAAAACTACATCGGCCGATCCGACACAGGGCGTTGGACGATTCGTCTTAGGCGGTTTGACTTGCGCGATCGGACTATTCGATTTTAGCTACCGAACACTTTGAATCACTGAATGATGCGGGGCAATACAATTCATACGGGTTCGATTATACGGGGCCTAATTTTCTCTTTTCAGACATGACAATCTCGTGTGCTCGCAAAGAATACGTGTTTGAAAATACAACTTACCGGTATATAAAACACCCAAGACGTGAACTATTATTTATCGACTGCATGAGCAATCTTAAAAGTTCAGTTTGACAGTTTGAGATCATCTATACTTTTGAACGAACCATCCTCCATTTTGCCGGAATGTCAGTGCTCGGGAACGAAAACGTTCTCACCCTTCTCACCCAGGTGAAAACGTTTTCACCCAGGTGAGTTTTAACCAGATGGACAATTTTCCACCCGGGTGAGAAGGTTTTCACCCGGGTGAAAACTTAAGAAATAAACCTAAAACAGAAAAAATGAAACCTAACACAAAAATGAAACATAGAAGTAAAAACTCAAAACTAAAAAAATATAGCATGTCGTCCATGGGCCACCGTAAAGCGGCGACCGGCTGACCTCCCGCTATTCGCAAATTTTAATATGGCACTGGCCACTGTTGACCGGCAACCAAGTCGAGTTGTTGGATTGTGTCGAAGACCCTAGTTTGATGGCCAGTGGCCAGTCAATGGCCACTGTTATCGTGAAGCTGGAACCGCAATGCTTTGCGCGAGCACAACGTGCATGCTCACAGCATACTTCCGCCTGCCATATCCGCCTGCCATATCCGGTAAGCGTCTTTGTCAAATACGCCGTATCAAGTACGCCGTTTTCAGTCGTTCTATATATATATCCGCTTACACTATATACGTGTTTATATGTTTAGCAAATGTAGAGTGTATATAATTACACCACTCTTCACATATATATATATATAAAACTACTTTAATTTGCATTTTACTCATATATAGATAACATTTAATAAACATTGCCACAAATGTTACAATATGTGATAAAACCATCCCATATTTTGTAACTTTCAATATAACAACATTTCCAATATAACGACCCAATTTACACCATATTCATTCATTTCACCATATTTCCATGCTCCATTATATATATACACCGTGTATAATATTGTCATAAACGGCAGAGAGAGAGAGAGAGAGATAATTAAGGTTTAATGTCACGTTCAGCAATATTCCAGCTATATAGTGACGTTCAAACAAAATTCTAAGTACTCAAGCCAATAACTTAGTAATCCAACGCATTAAAACATACACACATTAAAACTTATGCAACAAACCGATTTCTCTCAAATAACCGAAGATACAGTCCTCCATATATCACCCGACTAAAAAGATCTTCCAAAGTAGTCGCTTGATAAAAAGAATCTCTTACAATCTTAAAATTTATGCAGTCGATAAGAATATGTTTCACTGTGAGATCTTTGTGGCATGGAATACACCTTGGGACTGGTTCTTTTTTTTAATAAATGTTCGTGAGTTAATCGTGTATGTCCGATTCCACATCGCCGGATCATGGTTTGATCGAAACGATTCTGGCTGTTCCGATGAGTATAACCTACAGTTTTTTTTAACTCCTGAAGTTTGTTATTATTCTCAGCATCCCATAAAGATTGAAACAGCCGTCTCACATAGGTACAGATAGAGTGAAGGTGGTGCAACAGATAAGCTGGCAAATGCGCTCTACAGAAATGAAGATTTGAGAGATTCAATGCAACTGAAATTTATATAGGACATGTATTTGGAATATTGTGACACATTCTGTTTACATATATTTGCACAAATACTTCATATGTTCGATACCCGTTTTTCAGGTTTATAGATCTTGCTAAACTGTGAAGGGTTTGACACTGAAATATTGTGTGTCAGCATTCATACAAAACACCAGTGCTGCCATGATAACAGTTTGTATGAATTGCTCGTGGTGCATACCATGGAAGAAAAGGAAAATGTTAGATTTGTAAAACTATCAGTAACGATATTTTTTTATAATCCTGTATCATCGATCACGCCCGACCTAATTCAGGTATAAAACGAACGACCGAGTAGAGGAAGTGGACAGCCAGTAATACGACTTAGTTATATTGAGGACAAAACAGGACAACAGTACCGTATCCCGATAACTGGTTGTCCATGAACACCTACTTGTGTGATATTTTTGTCCATTTGTATCCTTTCCAGAATTTCTTTTGTTCTCCAAAGTTTGGAGTTTGCTATTCTTAACGTTACAACACATTGCTCAGTTGGGATGTGCATTCCGCACAATTGTATTCTCGTATAAACAATTGAGAAATGTCGTGTTTCCAGGATAGACTTACCTGTGTTTGTGATCAATTTACCTCTTGAACGATCCGTAGGCTTCAGACGTACACAACGGTGCGAAGTACACTAACATATCCTGGTATTCCCATACTCCCACACAGACCAACTATTCACGGTCCCTCCAGTAGTCAACCAGAATAGTCTATGCTTCAACTGACCCATTTTCAGAGACTTTCAGAGGTGAATATTTTGTATTCAAATATGTTTGCTCATAGTATGAGGCGCCGTTTGTGACAATATTGTCAACGACAAATATATAGAGTTAAAACCAAAATATAAAGTCGCCGTTTGTGACAATATTGTCAACGACAAATATATAGAGTTAAAACCAAAATATAAAGTCGCCGTTTGTGAAAATATTGTCAAACACAAATATATAGTTAAAACCTTTGTAAATATATATAAAACGAAATAAATAGGGCCTATATATAAAGTTTTTATTTTTTTATTTTTATAAATATTTTTTTAACATAAATAACGATAGGAAGTTAAGACGTTAAATATAACGTAAATATAAAGTACACGAACAAACTTAAAATTATAGAGTGTACATGTAAACAGGATATGCCCAAAGGAAGCTGCGCAATCGATGTGCGCGCGAGTGATACTGGTTAATCAAAACTGCAACTGGGTTCTGAAGCGAAACTATGACAGCGGTGAAAGCCACTCGCATGTCACAGATGTGGCGAATCAAACAATAAGATCACGTACCTGAACATATTTCAGCTCACTGCCATTATAATTTAGTAGAGGCCTATTCCAATTTTCAACAATTACTGTTGTCATTTACAATCGTACTTCAGAGTTATCACATCAATTAGATATAAGTACATCTACTTATAAATCAACATAAGATATCCTAGCCTGCAGCCAATATCATAGCCTGTCCCTTTGATGTTCAATCCACGATTCCGCTGGCCAAGTCGCTGGTTGCTATTTGCCGCATAAAAACATCAACAGAAGTTGAAATAAAACATGCGCAATAACGATGTATTAATTATGCGCAGCACAAATATTAGGCAATTTGAAATCATACTGAATATGAGCATATTTCATTGATCAGAATATGACCATTCATAGCTTAGTTATAGGATTTGTAATTATATTGTCGTTTTTGTATATTTTATCGTTTTTCGATAATTTCCGCATTTCCAAACAAGACGAAAATTTGTACTTGGTATACGTACAGCGAATGTGGAAACTAATGGCTCATGAAGAATACTAGATTGGCCTTTTTCACTTTTGCGCTGCCTCGAAGCTGTTACTAGTAACTAAGGAATCAGTCGAAGCCGTTTTACCCCTGCGTGCTAATCGCTAATTGATCTTCAATACGCGTGGGGTTCTTGACGGGCATCGGTATTAACCCTATTATATACGCTGACGAGTGAGTGAATAGGGTTTAACGTCGCTTTCAACATTTTTCAGCTATATCACGACGGGGAAGGGAAGGGAGGTGAGTGGGAGGGGTGTGGTTAACTACTTGTAACCGAGCAGATCTAATGCTGCCATTTTATACTGCTGTCCCACCGAAATATCATTCCGTAGGCAAACATGACACCCCACTCAGTCACATTATACTGACACCGTCCTTGTTCTATCCTCTTAATACTGAGCGTAAGCGAGGAAGCAACAAGTTCCATTTTTCAAGTCTTTGGTATGACCCGGCCAGGGATTGAACCCAGTACCTAGCGCTTACGAATATCAACAGTTTATTTTATTCTACTTACGTTATACTAACTTAAAACCTAAAAAGTTTGAGATCAAGTAAGCGTATCATGCTATAATAAATGATCTCGATAATGAAAACGAGGAACGGTGAACGCAACAGTACAATCCACACTGGTGGTTCCCACAGTATACGCCATGGTTCTTTCATAATGTGAGAGCGGTACGTTTGATGATACCAGCATAGTGCAACCGGTTTCCTCATGACCCATTAGTTTCCACATCCGCTGTACTTATACCAAGTTTCCTGTCTTGTTTGGAAACTCGGAAATTATCGAAAAACGATAAAATATACAAAACGACAATATAATTCCAAATCCTATAACTAGGCTATGAATGATCATATTCTGATCAATGAAATATGCTCATATTCAGTATGATTTCAAATTGCCTAATATTTGTGCTGCGCATAATTAATACATCGTTATTGCGCATGTTTTATTTCAACTTCTGTTGATGTTTTTATGCGGCAAATAGCAACCAGCGACTTGGCCAGCGGAATCGTGGATTGAACATCAAAGGGACAGGCTATGATATTGGCTGCAGGCTAGGATATCTTATGTTGATTTATAAGTAGATGTACTTATATCTAATTGATGTGATAACTCTGAAGTACGATTGTAAATGACAACAGTAATTGTTGAAAATTGGAATAGGCCTCTACTAAATTATAATGGCAGTGAGCTGAAATATGTTCAGGTACGTGATCTTATTGTTTGATTCGCCACATCTGTGACATGCGAGTGGCTTTCACCGCTGTCATAGTTTCGCTTCAGAACCCAGTTGCAGTTTTGATTAACCAGTATCACTCGCGCGCACATCGATTGCGCAGCTTCCTTTGGGCATATCCTGTTTACATGTACACTCTATAATTTCAAGTTTGTTCGTGTACTTTATATTTACGTTATATTTAACGTCTTAACTTCCTATCGTTATTTATGTTAAAAAAATATTTATAAAAATAAAAAAAACAAAACTTTATATATAGGCCCTATTTATTTCGTTTTATATATATTTACAAAGGTTTTAACTATATATTTGTCGTTGACAATATTGTCACAAACGGCGACTTTATATTTTGGTTTTAACTCTATATATTTGTCGTTGACAATATTGTCACAAACGGCGCCTCATAGAAGAGTGGTTCGGATCCTGAGATATGAGATCTACCTCTGCCACCCTATAAAACTTCGTTAGATATTACGACTGAGCAGACCGGATGCCGATCCAGACTGGAAGGCGGTATTATTTTATAGGTATGGTATGCGGTAAATTTGGCGGAGCTGACAGACTGTCAGTTGAGCACGTTAACTAGGCTGATATCAAAGTGTATGAGCTTCTTAGCCTTTTTGAAAAATGCTATGCTTATCCACGGATATGTGCTGATAATTATTATACCTCCAATGAAATTAATTTTGAGGAACTCTCCAGCAAAGACACATATCTTTCAATGAAAATTGATATTATGATATCGAAAGTTTATGAATATTGGCCAAGTGTGGCATTGTAAATTTTTGTGTAAATCAATTTGATTTACAGAAAGATCACTCTACTGATTTAGCTTAATGTGTTTTTAATCAAGTTATTGAATTTCATACTGCTCGGGATAGCCCCGCTTTTTATTTGTCTCGTGGATGCCAAAAAGGCATAGTGTCAATCAACGGACATTATTCAAACCGTTGTTGGATCGTGGAGTTCATGCGCCATTGTTTGGAGACTGGGCTTAATAAATATATATTCTATCAATGCTCCCCAATCGTATATGTCGCTATGTAGGATCTTACTGATTTAAATTGAATTTGGTGTTCAGAGCGCCCAGTTCATGAATATTTAATAGTCTTATGACATCACGGCTGCATTTTAACTACTTTACTTGCAGTCGGGGAGGGGGAATAGAGTCATGTTCTCAGCTTTAACCCAAGGTTTATGCCGAGGACCAGTTCATATTTGTACCCCGCATTATGGCGCCAAACCAACGGGAACGCGGCAAAATCAGACGATACACTATTATAAATTACCGTTTTGGAGTTTACAGTACATTTAATCGTAAACACATTAATCTGTGAATAGGACCGTAATATTTCAGTTGACATCAACTGGAATGGGCAAACTGCGCACACAAGTTAGTGACATAAAGTTCCTGTTTTGTTTTTACCTGCGGCACGCAGGTCTACGGGAGGCTCGCGTTGTTCTTGTTCTTGTGACTTTTTGAAATGCGCATGCGCTAAGAGAGTGTGATCTCTGCCACACTTTTCTTTTCAACCTCCGATCTCACATGAGACCGACTCATTGATAATACTCAAAACTGACTTTATGCGCAAACGGTTTTATAATACATAAATGACTATGTACTATTTAATGAGTCCGACAACCCTATGCGCGAACAGTACATCATAGTTATATTGTGTACTTTCGGTTACAAGCATGAAATTTGGCACATAGCTATTTCGAATGATCCTCTTTCGGAACCAGTCCCTCTATCCTCATTCTCGCAAGCCAGGGCCTTGCTTCGCTGGTATTGATGTTCTCGTCCTCTTCCGCACTCATAATCCCTTTAGAATTGCATTAATCACTTCCGTAAAATCAATACTTATGTGTATCAGCAGACAACGGGCAGAAACATGTTGCATTTGACATCATTCTCTCAAGTCAGAGCCCATTTCTGCTAGAACTTACTGGTTCTACACTTCACAATTTACGTTACTTTGTCAATCAGTTTTACGAATGAAATTACGTCATATATTAGCAGATACTGACCATAAAAACGATCTATTTGACCTCGTTGTCAATGTCTTAGCTATACCGACTCATTGATAATACTCAAAACTGACTTTATGCGCAAACGGTTTTATAATACATAAATGACTATGTAGTACTTAATGAGTCCGACAACCCTATGCGCGAACAGTACATCATAGTTATATTGTGTACTTTCGGTTACAAGCATGAAATTTGGCACATAGCTATTTCGAATGATCCTCTTTCGGAACACAGTCCCTCTATCCTCATTCTCGCAAGCCAGGGCCTTGCTTCGCTGGTTTTGATGTTCTCGTCCTCTTCCGCACTCATAATCCCTTTAGAATTGCATTAATCACTTCCGTAAAATCAATACTTACGTGTATCAGCAGACAACGGGCAGAAACATGTTGCATTTGACATCATTCTCTCAAGTCAGAGCCCATTTCTGCTAGAACTTACTGGTTCTACACTTCACAATTTACGTTACTTTGTCAATCAGTTTTACGAATGAAATTACGTCATATATTAGCAGATACTGACCATAAAAGCGATCTATTTGATCTCGTTGTCAAAAGCTAGGACCTTGATTTCCTTGAGAGTTTTTTAAATTTATTTTGATACCTTTCATATTGACTTGGAAGTCATTTTCGCGAATGCAATAATTTGATGTACCAAAAGATAATAACGAGAATTCGACATGATTCTCTTATACACACAGACCTTGTTTAGTGAACTAACCCTGAAATTTCGCACTTAAATCACCTCCCGAATGACTTAATGACAAACATATTCGCGAATTGATTATAGGGCGATATCCATAGATACTGACAAGAAATGTTTCTTATTTGCAGAATTTGACTTAAAAAAAAATTAATAAAATTATCAACCTTCGAAAAGGCTTGACCAAACATGTCGGATGAGGTGATATCTCCTAAGGATGAAATAGGTAATCATTTGTATAGAAGGAGCAAACCATGTATTGATATTGGCTTGCTGCATGGAAAAGAGTGTCAAGGTACCGTATTTAGTTTGCAGATGATAACGCACATAAATGCAGAAACTTAATTTATTATTCTAATCGAATATCAAGACTGTCACAGGCCTCAATTTGAATCGTGAAAAATGTCATTATGCCTCTTGAACAGTTCGATAAAGCCTTCAACCCCATTCCATAGTTTCACAGATCAAAGTGATAGACCTGATAATAAATTCATTGAAAATTAACTTTGACGGAAATATAAATTTTCCATTTTGCTCGGCAAAGTAAGCGAGAAGGGAGACTGAAGAGCGTAGATGTTCGCGCTATGACTAAATCCTTGAAATTTGTTTGAATTTCCAAATATTTGAAAGCCTTTTTGATTTGCAAAAATCAACGGCTGAACGGAATGTTTTGAAACTTGGAATTCACGATACTTGTACCAAGACATTGCCAAAGCGATTATTGTGACTTCGTCTGTCAATTCAGTATAGACGGCACGGACCAGTCAACATCGTCGGATTTTGAACGAGGAAAGCGAATATATATATATTGTGTCAAATCTATTAGTCAATTCCTGCAATTGTGGGTTAGAAGTTGAAAATTACTTCCCTTGGCATGAAACCACTTGCAGATGGCGCTTTTTTTCTACAATTACCACTACCTCCGCTGATATGTCTTTCACTGTATTATTGCCACTGCCGCAGATTTTGACTACAATGTAGTCATTTCTCACTTGTTCTGAAATGAGGTTGATATCTTTGCACACGAGACGTCCAGTTGCAGGAAACATCCGACACGTGCGTTGTACGATACAACATTCAGAGCATTATCAGAAGACGCACTGGGAAGGACGCAGCGGCTAACTTTAATTTCGGCCTGCAGTACGCTTTGGTTTTGGTTTTATCTGACTTGGAAGTGTGTCCCACTATTCGTGTAATAATTCCCCCCCCCCCCCCGTAAATAGTCTCTTTATAGTTAATGTTTGGAAAGGAGAAATATGAGAATGTCTATTGTTATGTCGGCTATCTGTATGTTTGTCATATGTTATGTCTTGTAACACGGTTTTTTGTATGTCCATGTAATGGTATATAAAAAAATGAAAACGAATAAAAATATTTAAAAAAAATAATAAAATAAAAATATTCACAAATTCCTTCGTGATTATTTACGAAACTTGTGACCGCATTTGTAAACACGAAGAGCTGAATTACGCAAAAAAACAATGGACATTTTTTCGGCCTTCCAGTGTGATCTACGTTGCATCGGAGTCGATAATTGTAGCCAACGGTGACACGTAATTATACAGTTTAAAGGATGTAAAAAAAAAAAAAAAAAAAAAAAATGTAATTGTAAATTACAGTGCAACCGAATTTACAGTTGAATGCCTGTCAATTTAACGGTAGTTATAAAATACGGTGTAACATTTTACAGTTTAAAACATGTTAAAAAGCGATTGTTGTAAAATACGGTGCAACGTAACTTTACAGTTGAATTTACTGGCACCTTTTCTGCCATTACATTTAACTGTGAATTTACGGTGTGATTAATAACAGTGTACTACGTGGCGTCTGATTCGGCTGAGCCAACCAAAAAGCCCCCTCCGTTATGTTCCCTTCAAACCACTAGATTTCTCGTGATTGGTTGACACTCGCGTTAGTGCAAGCCGGTTAGATCCTGCAAGCGACATATCCAAATGGGGGAACAGATATGATTTAATTTTGATTAGCTTGGGAATATTGGAATATCTACATGGTGTTCAAATGAACATACATAATCGAAGCGTGACTTTGAGATACTCTGGAAAATAACTTGGAAATACATTTGGATAAAGAATAATGGAGAGTGATCAGGATTTTATGTAAAGAACATCATTATGTCTTGCTGACATCGATAATGAACGTACTGATAGTAATGATGTCGGGTTTTCGCATTCCATCAGATTGTATTCCTCCTACGGTCAGATATACCCTCTGTTTGCACTGTGGATTGTATTTGAAGCTTGTCCGCTTCTAATAGAACAAAGTGGACTTAGTAGTATGTCACAGTTAAGCAAGACGTTCCCCATGTGTTCTTGTGTAGTAGTTCAGCATACAACTTGTTAATTCTTTTTGTCCCCCGCCGCAACGCGGCCGGGGAACTTTAAAATGGTTCTTGCTTCTATGTGTCCGTGCATGTCCGTGCATGTCTGTTCGAATGATTACTTCCTAACGCTTTGTTGGATTCTTCCGAAATTCGGCATACGAATTCCTTGCGACAAGACGCCATTCGGTATCGCATTTCAGCAACATCTGCCTGAAGGTGGCGCCACTGGGTCAAAATGGTTCTACCTTCTATGTGTCCGTGCATGTCCGTGGATGTCCGTGCATGTCTGTTCGAATGATTACTTCCTAACGCTTTGGTGGATTCTTCCGAAATTCGGCATACACATACACAAGACGCTAGTCGGTATCGCATTTCAGCAACATCTGCCTGAAGGTGGCGCCACTGGGTCAAAATGAATCTTGCTTCTTTGTGTCCGTGGATGTCAGTTACAAGCGATAACTTCCAAACGCTTTCTTGGATTCTTCCGAAATTTGGCACACGCATTCCTTATGAGAAGACGCGGTTGCGTACTGGATTTCAGTAACATTTGCCTGAAGGTGGCGCCACTGAGTTTCGCTTCTTCATGTCCGTTTCAGTTAAAATGGGTCTTGCTCTCTTTGTGTCTGTGGATGTCTGTTCAAATCCTTCACAGGGGATAACTTCCAAAAGATTTGGCGGATTCCTTCGAAATTTAGCATATACACTCCTTGTGACCAGACATTTTTTTGTTTTTTTTGTTTTTTTGTTTTTTGTTTTTTGGTTCACATCACAGATAGAATTTATTTGCATATTTATGACAGAGGGCTAAAAGCAATACAATACAAACATATAGGACATAAGTACACATACTGAAAATCTCTACAGTTACATTATAAGACATAGATACAAATGCAGAAGATTTTGAGGTATTGGGAGAGTCGTAGGGAGAGGGCAGAGAGGGGGGGGGGGAATAGAAGTGGCGTATGGTAACAGTAAGACAATTGTATGTGGAATATTTCTCAACATATATATGAATAGATTATTAATTAGCAATAACAAAGATAGGATTACCATAACCCGATCAAAAATAACCCGATTATCCACTCTCAGAAATATTCAGGGAATAATCCTGAATAGATCAGGTTGTACATCCACAACTCAATCTCAGGGATTTTACCTGAACTCCAGGGATAATTTCCTGAAATTCAGGTATGTCAACCATGAATTAAAGCTAAATTACCTGAATTTTACGGGATTTTATACGTACCGGAATAAGGTCGGAAATTTACTAATCAGGGTGATAAATTTGCCTGAATTTCAAGGAAAATCCTTTCATTCAGGGATCTTTTCCTGAATTTCAGGTGATCAGCCCTGAATTTCAGCCCAAATCCCTGAAATTGAGTTGCGGATATACAACCTGATCAATTCAGGACTTCTAGCTGAATATTTATGATAGTGGATCCTATTAAATACCAATTTTCTATTACAAATGTTATCTATAAAGTAACGAAGCTAACTGCAGTTTTTTTTTTTTTTTTTCCCCCAAAAAAAGAAGCAATTAGGTGGTAACATTTGTACATTTTTCAATATTATAAAAGCACAATCACAACAGAGGAAACTCGTATCGAAATCGAATTAATATCATGCAGTATTGGGTAGAATAAGACATATACGTACACACAAAAAAATAAATAATATGCAACAAGAAATATTCACAAAGAATCGGTAAAAAAAACAAAAAAACAAAAAAAAAAACAAAAAAAAACGGTGGTACTCGACAAGTATGTTCCCATGGGCAACTTCGTGCAGCTACATTTTTGGTGGAGCCATAAAATATGTTATCTCTAAGGCCGAGAGGCATCAGCGTCGTTCTCTATGACCTCTTTTAGGACACGCCATTTCTCTTTAAAAGTTTCTTCATTCATATTACATTTATATATCATTTTTTCTATATCAAAAGTGTATTTAATAATGTTTCTTAGTTGGTGGAAAGTCGGTCTGGTATTCGAATATCTACAATTGTAAATATGCTGTTTTGCTATTAACATTAAATGATTGAATAATTTGTATTTCAATGGTAGTCCAAACATAATAGTTTCCTCATTCAACACCAGGCCGAGTTTGCACGAACGAAGCACCCAATTTCTCAGTTCTTGCCATATAATTCTAACATTAGTACAGTATAAGAATAAGTGTTCAATAGTTTCCTCCTCATCTTTACAGAATGTACATTTTGAATCTTCAGAAATTTTCATTTGTACTAATAATCGATTTGTTACCAGGATTCTATGTATAATCTTATATTGAAAGTTCCACATTTTGGTCTCCATTGTACATGATTTTGCCATTAAGTATCGTTCGTGCCATTTGTTTTCATTGTAATTAGCATGTATATGAACATTAAGATTTCGATCCCATTTCTCATGTACTTTAGGGGCCAGGCTGTCTGGAGTTATAACCTTGCAGATCTCACGACAGCCTCGTTCCGCTTTCAATAGTAACTGAACACTTTTTGGGTACGGCGGAGAGAGCAAGTCGTTTTGATTTGGTCGATTTTTAGCAAGGTATGTTTTCCATTCTTTAGGAATGTTTCGTAGTAGTCTGACATAATCAAGAAACGTCGCTTTCAGGTTATATTTTAGTTTTAGCTGTTCAAAACTGTGGAATATACCATCTTCATCCAGTAGGTCTTTTATATAGATAAGTTTTCTGTCGTACCATTGTTGGATACACAGCTTTTGGTCTTTAAAATGGATATTATTCCAAAGCGGCTCGTGTAAGATATCCTGATGATTATTTCTAATGTTTATTCTTTTACAATACTGGATCCACGCTACAATTACGTCCTTCCAAAAGGGGTTTCTTGTATTTTTCATATCCTTTTGTAGTGCACCCCCCAATGTCACAAATCTCAAAGGGTCTGAATATATACAGAAGAAATTCTCCCACTTGTAATGATTTTTTAACATTCTTCTGATCCATGTCGTTTTTAGCGCCATTGTGAAAGTTTCAACATCTACCATTCTCACCCCTCCTTTGTTGTATTCCTGTATTATAGTCCTCCTTTTAATTTTGTCTGTTTTCCCATTCCATATAAAACTGTAAAAAAAATTATTCAATTTTGCTAGATATTCTTTTGGCGGTGATGGAAGATTGGACAAGATGTGGATTACTTTCGATAAAGCTAAACTCTTTATGACCGTTATTTTCCCAAATATTGTAAGGTTTCTTTTTCTCCAAATATTTAACATGAGCTCAGTTTTATTGATTTTTTCTTGTATGTTTATTTCATGTATATTAACTAATGATGTAGTAAATTTCACTCCTAAAATTGTGAATGAGCCAACATTCCAGTTCAGCCTGGCCCCCTTGTATAACACCGTGCCCTGGTTTGCAAGAGGGCCTGTGGGGGGCCTAATCGTGTATTTGCGCCTAATCGTGTCAGCGCCAAATCGTGTAACAAAATTGCGCCTAATAACGTGTTGCGCCTAATCGTGTAGGAAATTTGCGGTTAATGGTGGAACTGCGCCTAATCGTGTACGAAATTTGCGCTTAATTGTGGAACTGCGCCTAATCGTGTACGGAATTTGCGCCTATTTGTGTAAATACGCCTAATCGTGTAAGGAGGCTGCGTCTAATCATATAACTGCTCCTATTCATTTGAACGATCTTGCGCCTAATTTTGCGTTGCGCCTAATCGTGTAGAAAAATTGCTCCTAATTGTGGAACTGCGCCTAATCGTGTAGGAGATTTGCTCCTAATTGTGGAAATGCGCCTATTCGTGTGAGAAATATGCTCCTAATTGTGGAACTGCGCCTAATCGTGGAAATCATTTTGCGCCTAATTATGCGTTGCGCCTAATCGTGTAGAAAATTTGCGTCTAGCTGTGGAAATGCGCCTAATTGTGTATAGAGGCTGCGCCTAAACGTGCACAACGTGAAGACATAAGTAGTATGTAAAGGACGGATAAAGTCAACTTGACCTTTCGTCATTTTTGGGGAGGTCACGTGGAGATCACGTGATCAAGAGGTCAAGGTCACTATAGTTCCGGAACTTCCGGTCACGTGACCTTTGGGGCATATATTCCTCCGCGGTGATGCGGTCGCGGGGAAAAAGCATCGGCGGACAGAATGTAGTCCCAAATACGTGGTAGAAGGGGAAATTCTCCGGCAATATTCGCCAATCTTCGGGACATTTTGGGGGCGAGAGGAGCTCCTAGTCAACCGATTGGGTCGAGTGAGGTGTCAAAGTGGAGCGCTCGTCCAGGGCGATCAAGTCATGGGTGGGTGCCTGCGAATTGATGATTTGCCCCAAGAATATGAGAAGCGGAACACGGACTTCATCCCTAAAATAGGGGAAAACTCGTATCAACAAGGTCCAAAAGGGCTAATCAATCTCCGGTTTATCGGGCCTGCCTATCAAGTCATGGGTGGGTGTATGTAAAAAGAGGACTTGTCTCCGAAAATATAAAATGCGGAACACGGACTTTACCTCAACAATAGGAGAACGATTCGAACATTTGCATCTATAGAGCAAAATGACTGTATGGAGTATGGGGGTGGTCATTGTTTGTGGATTTTACTGTGGGTTGTGGGGTCTTGTTTTCTTTGTCTCACCACGTAAAACACGATGGAAATGGTCCCGGAGCTAAGCGGTGAAATTTTTCGAAAAATCCCGGTACCGAGTAGGTCTATATTTTGGCCCATATTTTGGCTCAGTGGATAGGTCTATACTAGAAAATTTACTCCTGGACATTGCGATATGGGTTGTGGGATCTTGTTTTTCACGTCTCACCACGTAGAACACGATGGGCGGGGTCCCGAAGCTAAGCGGTGAAATTTTTCTAAAGGTTCACGGAGGTCTGGATAGGCCCATAGGCCCACTCGCTCAGTATATAGGTCCATACTGGGCAATTCGCATATGTTCATTGCGATATGGGTTGTGGGATCTTGTTTTTCACGTCCCACCACGTAGAACACGATGGGAGGGGTCTCGAAAATGAGCGGTAATTTTGTTTTGAAAAGTCCAGGTAACGGGTAGGTCTGTATATTGGCCCATACTAGCTCAGTGGATAGGTCCATACTGGGAAATTTACTCCTGGACATTGCGATATGGGTTGTGTGATCTTGTTTTTCCCGTCTCGTCAAGTATAACACGATGGGCGGGGTCCCGAAGCTAAGCGGTGAAATTTGTTTAAAAACGTCACTGCGCGTTTGTGTAGTGGGTAAATAGTGTTGGATGGACGTTTTGGGGTCTAGGTGAGCCCCTAATGGTCCGATGGTGTCGTATGAGGTCTTATTTTGAAGCCCTCGTAGAGGAGCATCCGACTGGACTAATGTATTGTCCGTTTTCTTTATTCTGCGCATGTACAATCTGGTCGTAGTATAGAAAACAGACATTCTTGGGGTGCGTGGCGGTGTGTTTGGGGTAGAAATGGACCACTATTGGTCCAAATGAGTCGTGGGATGTGTCAAAGTGAAGCTTTTGTGAGGTGGAGTCAGAATGGCGTGCTTTTTATTGCAAGTCGCGTCAATCTGCGCATGCGCATTTGGGTGTAGTTAGTAAAGTGGTCATTTTGGGGGTACGTGGAGGTGTGTTTTGGGTAGAGAGGGACCATCCTTGGTCCGAATGCGTCGTGTGGGGTGTCATTTTGTAGCTCTCGGGGTGTAGACCCCGACTTGAGGCGTGTCCACGTCATCTGGGACATCATTGGTGACGTCATCAGTAGAAGTATTAGTGAAAGCGGGCATTTTGGGGTGTGTATGAAAGCGTTTGGGGTAGAGATGGACAACCCTGGTCCGAATGCGTCGTGTGAGGCGTCACCTTGTATGCCTGCCAACGTCAACCTTAACGCTTCAACGCCCTGGTGAATTAGCCCTGAAGCTCTGAGTTTCTAGATAGTCCATGAAATTGACACTAATTCATCGAAATGCGGTGTCACCCCCTCAATCCTATCTGACTTGGGCTTTTTGGGACCTGTCGTGGCCTGGGGTGGGGAACCGAAATGGACCCCCAATTTATTTGTCTTACCCTTGAGCTAGAGAGCTAAAACTTACCACACTATACCCTTGAGTCAAACTCCAACAGAAAATGTAAACAAATCCAAGATGACCGCTTTGATGACGTCACAGTGACGTCATTTTCAAAAACGACATTTTTTGATCGATTTTTTCGGTCAGATTTTTTTGAATTTTTTATTTATGTAATTTCTCCGCAAAAACAGCTTGATAAATTAGTAAATATTTATGTGATGTGAAATAAAATAGTCTTTGCCCACTTTTCATCGCAAAAAAGCAGAAATTTTGAAGAAATATGACAAAACATCATCTTTCTGGGACCCCACATGGACGCCATCTTGAATTTACCCATGATCCTTCCCTCGGGGGTCATGCAAATAGGCTCAAAATGACCCTAATATGATAAAATATAAAGTCACGAAGTTTCAGCTCTCTATTTCTTGTCGTTCCGGAGATAGCGCAGAAAGTTTGGCAGGGCGGAGATTCGACCCCCCCCCCCCTATGCCAGGTAGGGTTAACGCCCATGATGTAGACCGGTGAGAGAACAACAACAACAACAAGGATGACAGGCCAATCATTTTATTATCCCCTCCAGTACATCAAACCCAAACTGGGTGAGCTGTGTTGGGTACGTTTACAATACAAGCTGCCTCTTGTCCAATCAGAGGCCGCCATTTGGCGCTGCATCTGTCATATTCGTTCATGCCCGTTAGATGAATTCTCGGTTGCTCTTGTCCAACCAGAAGTCCCCATTTTAGAAAGTTCCATCTTCGGCCATGTTCGCTCTGATCCGTTTGTTCTAACCGTCGTCGGGCAGGCCAGGATATCGTTGAGGCAACATATCCTCAAATAGTTGTTTGCGCATTCTGAGTATCTATCAGTGCATGGGTGAATACATTCATCCGATGGGGTGGTCGGTCACTTTGGTAACGAAAAACGTGACATTGGTCACCCTCTCTACGACCCGTTGGGTGTTGGGGCTTTGTTGTTGGGCCCATTCCAACACATCCAATTGGTCCACTTGATCCCGCACGGGCTCTAGCGACGCCCTATCCGTGATGGTAAACGGTTGGTCAAATAGCCGGATGTTACTGTTCGGGTAAAAGTATCGGACTTGGTCTGCCTCATTATGCTGCAGCACATAACCAAACGCTAGATTCAACTTCAAGGCCGTAGTTTGATCGTTGAAGATGGCTTCCACGTATTTGAAGAGCCGACACAGGGACTCTAATCGGAAATTGTAGATGTCTAGTAGCAGGCGATGACGGTGGAAACATTGACGGATCATAAACCAATGGTCCCTGTAGATGTCACTTAATGGATGGGCGTCCGGTAAGTGTTCACTGGGGGCATCCACGGGATCTTCCTGGAAATGCTCGAAGTCGTCAGTCGTCAGTCACCGGTGTCCGGCTTGATATCTAGGCCCGCTTCCACTATAGGCAAAAGCAAACTGGGCATGGGCTCGGTACGCGGCAAGTGTTGGGTGGGTGGTGTCTGCATACGTTTCATCTCCCTGGGATCCTCTTCAGTGGGAGTGACCTTCCTGGGCTCCTCTTCGGTCGCCCATGCCGTGGTGATGGACAATGAATCAAACGCTGATGCCGTCTTAACTGATTGACCCGTTTGAAGAGTTGACCACATTCATTACGTTGTTCCCTCGCGCCTTCGTAGAGTGAGCGTTCGTGGCGCCGTAAAGCATCTTCCCTATTAAATGATCGTGCCGTCGCAAATCTTCGGGGCCACTAAATGGCTTCAGGCAGGTCAAACAAGAGAACATTTCGGCTGCGTATCAGAAAATGCTGAACATTCCCACCTACCGCCTCTTTTATAAGCACGCAGCCCGCAAGAACTTCCCTACGTTGTTCTTCGCAACAATCAGCTGCCCTGTACACTCGGGTGCGCTCTTGTGACATGTCTAGCATATTTGCCCTCTATTATAAAATAGCTCTCCTGTATTATACCATATCTTTGCTATATTATACAATATATGTCATGTATTATACCATATCTGGCCAGTATTATACAATATCTGTCCTGTATTATTCAATATCTGTCCTGAACTATACAATATTTGTCCTGTATTATACAAAATATGTCCTGTATTATACCATATCTATGTTGTATTATAATATATCTGTGATATATTATACAATATCTGTCCTGTATTATACAATATCTGTCCAGTATTATACCAAATCTGTGCTGTATTATACCTTCTGTCCTGTATTATACCACATCTGTCCAGTATTATACAATATCTGTCCTGTATTATACCATATATGTGCTGTATTATACAATATCTGACCTGTATTATAGAATATCTGTCCTGTATTATACCAAATATGTTCTGTGTTATACCTTATCTGTGCTGTATTATAATATATGTCCTGTATTGTACCATATATATCCTGTACTATACAATATATGTTCTGTATTATACAATATTTGTCCTCTATTATACCATATCGGTCATGCATTATACCATATCTTCCCTGTATTAACCATATCTGTCCTGCATTATACGAAATCTGTGCTGTATTATACAATATTTGTTCTCTATTATATCATATCTCTCATGCATTATATCACATCTGTCCTGTATTGTACAATATTTGTCCTGTATTATACAATACCCATGTCCAGTTTGCTTGTGTCAACAGTCGAGGAGGGTATAGATATCCAGCAGGACACTGGTGATACTGTTCCACATACGCCTGACGACATCGAGCATTTCCAGGAAGATCCAGTGGATGCCCCCAGTGATCTCTTACCGGACGCCCATCCATTAAGTGACATTTACAGGGACCATTGGTTCATGATCCGTCGATGTTTCCACCGTCATCGCCCGCTACCAGACATCTACAATTTCCGATTGGAGGACCTGTCTCGGCTCTTCAAGTATGCGGAAGCCTACTTCAACGATCAAACGACGGCCTTCAAGTTGAATCTGGCGTTTGGTTGTGTACTGCAGCATAATGAGACAGACCAAGTCCGATAATTTCACTCGAGCAGTAACATCCGGGTATTTGACCTACCGTCACGGATAGGGCATCGCTAGAGACCGTGCCACATCAAGTGGACCAATTGGATGTGTCGGAATGGGCCCAACAACAACGCGCCAACACCCAATGGGTCGTAGAGAGGCTGATCGATGTCACGTTTTTCGTTACCAAGCTGACCGACCACCCCATCCGATGAATGTATTCACCCATGCACTGATAGATACTCAGAATGCGCAAACAACTATTTGAGGATATGTTGCCTCAACGGTATCCTGGCCTGCCCGACGACGATTAGAACAAACGGATCAGAGCGAACATGGCCGAAGATGGAACTTTCTGAAATGGCGACTTCTGATTGGACAAGAGCAGCCGAGAATACATCTAACGAAAGAAAGAATATGACAGATTCAGCGCCAAATGGTGACCTCTGATTACTTGAGGCTACTTGTATTATAAACATACCCAACGCAGTTCCCCCAGCTTGAGTATGATATACTGGAGGCGATAATAAAATGATTGATCTGTCATCATTGTTGTTGCTGTTTTTCTCT